>JANHZT010006398.1:613884-648167 GCA_032468215.1 Stegonotus admiraltiensis
AGTTCAAACAGTTCCGGCATCCTCCCAGGATCTTTATCGTACAGGATCATCAGGGGGTGGGCCTGAAATTCACCCCAAAAAATGAAGTAACAGGCCACTATTGGGCCGCTGTCCGCTCCTCCGGCATCACACCATCCGCCAACCACCGCTGCTGGCGTCCCAGCCCCGCAGCCACTGCCGGCACCCACGCAACCTCGTCCACCCGACTGGAATCTCCTCGGGTCCCGACGAGGTCTCCTGTGCCGCCGGCCCAACCGCCAGAGCCACGCCGCCATTGCCGCCGTGAGGACGCCGCCGCGATGCCGAAGAAGCTAGCCGCCGCCCAGCTGATAGCTTCCGCTTTAGATCTCCTCCTCGCTCGGCTCACTCTGCTCTCTCCGCTCTCCCACTCGCCGCCTGGATCATCCCCCGAGCGCAACAGAGTGCTCGGCAGGTCGGCGAGGGAATTCTCTTGCTGGGGTGGGCCAGGATATCGATGAAAATTGGCCCTACAACCCCCCTGATGGCCGGAGAAGTACCCCGCTACATCGAGCGCTCAGGTACTCGCCGCCATCTTGCGCATGCCCAAGATAAAAATGTCAAAAAAATAAAAAAATCAAAGGTCCTCAAGGTCATACCTTCAAAATTGGATGGCAAAAAAATGGTAAATGCAATTTTTAGCTTAAAATGTGGGACTAATTATAGGTATAAGAATAGAATATTTCTGGGTGGTTCAGCATTCCAACTTCTGTTAAAATCTCTCATAGTCCCCCCTCCAATAAAAGATGTTCTGATTTTATCATATCATTGAAAAAGTTAAAGTTGAGGGTGGAATATGACAAAAACTTTAGAAAAAGCTGGGATTTACAGAGGTGATCCAATAAAGATATGTAAATACATGGAAAAAGTGAATCCATAAAAAATTTCTATCTCTCCATGGAGGTAGAAGACTGGAAATTGGGATGAATTTGTTAAATTCACCCCAATTTCCATGAAAGGTACCTTGGTGACTTTGGACAATTACTCTCTCTGAGATCAACCCACCTCACAGGTTGTTTTTGCGGGTAAAATAGGAGGAGGAAGCTATGATGGAGATGTTTGCTGCCTTGATTTATTTGTAAAAATAATAAAGGTGGAAATGCAAATAAATAAATATATAATAGATTCAGTATGAAAAAAAAATAAATATTTTTTTCATGATACATATTTGTTTTTGGATTTCATTTCTCAGATACAGCTATGTTTATATCAGAAATGGTCTTAAAACATACATGACTAGGCATGTTTTAGTCAAATGGATACAAAAGCAATCCCTACAGAGCAAATCATGAAGCAGAGTCCCATCTTTGTGCCTTCTAGTATATGTGTAAAATAGAAGTTCTGGGTTAGATAAACTCTCCTAGTGTAATCCAGCAGGGACCTTCCTACACTATTATGACAAAAAATGAAAATAATTCACCGAACAACCAGAAACAAAATGAAACAGAAAATGGGTATAACAAAAGCATCTGTTAGAACATTTTCTCCAGCCTGAGGCCTTCCAGAAGTTTTGGGTTCCAATTTGTAATGATGTCATTCTTAGTCACCGTGACTTTCCAATGACCAATCTTTCCAAAGGGAGCGAAGTCCAGATAAACAAGACCTCTTGTCTTATTCAGAGAAGCATGTGGCAATACAATTCTTTTGTTTTAAATAATAGCCCCACACTGTTTGTTGTCTTCTTCCAACAAAGGACAGAGACATTCTGATCAATGAATGCAGGGATGTCTCATAGATTCATTGGACAAATCAATCACACAAGTTGTGGAAAAGAAGAATATGGGATCTTTTCCTAGGGCAGTTCACAATATGCAAATCAGAGGGAGGAAGTGAAAAAAACCCTCTACCACTACTTCATCTAAGTAGGAAGTCTTGGTTTGGTCTAATTCTAAGAATTTGGGGGCATATTAAGAGATTTGGATTCAGGGAACCCTTCTCTGGTGAATCCAATATCCATTCTTACTGATTTTCAGCTCCACCTCTGATAGAGTACTACCAACAGAAGAGCTATGATAATGGGAAGCAATCAATGCTGCAGTGGGAATTCCTACTTGTATCTTCTACTTTCATTGGGTGAATTGTTGTTTCCACTAGTGGGAAGGCATATTTTACAGTAGTATCCCAAAGGTGTTTTTTTCAAAAGGCAACTGGACTTTCAGGTTTTTCTTTGAAGACATTTCACTTCTCATCCAAGAAGCTTCTTCAGCTCTGACTGGTGTCAGCTTTGGAAGCCATATTAACCTCGGAAGCTTCCATGCTTCCATGCTGCCACCTTCTTGCGCTTGGGAAAGTAGGAGGGCGGATTTGATAGAGTGATTTTTGTTAAGACATAATAGCATTCTTCTTTTCGGTCAAGGTCATGGTGCTCCTGCATCTGGAGGAGGAGTGGTTGCAGTGGTGTCTCAAGCTGGGACAGATGGTGATCGGGCCATGTGATGGACTGATGGGTGCAGGGGCTGGATTTGGGATTTTTGATTTTCTGAGGGAAAACCCAGAACTCTCAGATTCAGGTTTTCCCAGATTGGAATATACCTATTCCAATAAATGAAGGATTTGAGATGAAGCTTGTCTCAGAGTTTTTAATTGGAGTTGGGTTGTTCTGGAATGCTGACAACTGGATGGTGGGGAATAGAAGGATTTATACTCCTTGCAGAGAGCTGGTCATTTGCATTCTTTTAGTGAGTCATAAAGGCCACATAGAAGTTTATCTGTGTCATCAGGGTCACCTGAGTGGTGCAAACGGGTGTGGAGCCTTTTTGGAACTGTTGAACGAACTGTGTTGTAGACTGGAGGTAGACGATGTTGTATCCCTCCCCCTCTGTTGAGAGAGGGCTGTTCAATTTTGACATGGATGGTTTCTTTGACCCCTCCTTCAAACCTTCAGTGGTCCTCTCTGTCCAAAATGTGGACTTTGCTGTCTTCAAAAGAGTGGCCTTTGTCTTTTAAATGCAGATGGACTGATTGTCCTGATGGGTTTGTTCTCCTATGCTGTGCCATGCATTTATGAAGTGGTTGTTTTGTAACATCCTTCCATTCCCCATCATCCAGTCAGAGCTGAAGAAGCTTATTGGATGAGAAGCAAAACATCTTCAAAGAAAAACCAGAAAGTCCAGTTGCCTCTTGAAAAACCACCTTTGGGACAACCATGACCTGGATGACTGAGAATCTCCACAGACATTTTACAGTAGTGTTTCGGAAAACATAAGGGTTACTTTCCTTAATCATCTTAGTGGACAATATTATACAGAGAGAATACATCCATTCTGATACAATTCTTCATGGTATGCTTTTCAGTAAAACTTTTTCCAAAATTCACTGCATGGGGTAATTTTTAGAATGCCACAGAGGGAAAAACAACCTGCCTATTCTGAGTAGAAGACTGGTGCTTTATAACATTGGTCCATGAACTTTTGAAGTTTGCTGAGGAAAGCCTATAAAGCTAAAGAAGAGTTTACTTTTATGTTCCCTTGTCAGACAATTAGTGTTGACTTCAAATAATTTACTAGTGTGACTCCGTGATGGAAAGCTCTCTTCCTGCCCTCGTGAAGATACATTACATGGCATTTACTGGAGTTATTTACTGCAAAGACTATTGTATTAATGGCTGCCTAGTAGAAAAGTGCAGATTCAGGACTTTAGGTCCAAATGAGCCCTAAGCTAAGTGGGTAACCTTTTGCAACTTCTATGAACAGCGAACTATTATTTAAAGCTGCGATGCCAATTTAGTTCAAGCTCTGAAATTTCTGGAACAGCCTATAAAGAAGCAACTTCTTAAACAAATACAAGTTTGCTTCTTTGTTGCTGAATATCTCTTTTCTTAGCAGATCAAGATGTAAGCTTGCAAAAATATAGTAATAAGAAATGTACAGAAGGGTGTCTACAGTAACAGTTATCAGCTTCAAAATGATGGGCACAATTGGTTGTTTTCAATCAGCCTGCAGTAAATGTAGTACACATTAGCAAAGCTGGGTCACTGATTTCTTGGTTGCATCTATTGTTTTGAGGCCAGAAGCCATCACTGTGGGTTACCCTGAATCAGTGGTGAAATCTAGAATTTGTTACTACTGGTTCTGTGGGCGTGGCTTGGTGGGGGGTTAATGTGACTGGGTGGGCGTGGCCAATTTTTTTTTTACTTTTAAAACCATTTTTTCTACCACCTCTTTGGTGAAGAGGTTGTAAAAAATGCTTTCAAAAGGCTCTGATGATCCCAGCTGAGTTGCCTGATCAGAGGCTTTTTTTCTTTTAAATGCCTCTGACAATCCAAGCTGAGTTGCCTGATCAGCAGAGGCTTTTTTTTCTTTTAAAAGCCTTTGATGATCCCAGCTGAGCCACGCAATCATCAGTTTGTTTGGTTTTTTTTACTTTTAAAAGCATTTTTTCGGCCAAAGAGGTTGTAGAAAAAATGCTTTTAAAAGTTAAAAAAAAAGCCTCTGATGATTATGCGGCTCAGCTGGGCATGTGGGGAGGGCAGGGATTTTTACTACCAGTTCTCCGAACCACCCACCTCCATCGCTACCGGATCAGGTGATCCAGTCCAAACCAGGAGCATTTCACCCCGCCCTGAATGTACATTATAAACAGGCAAAACTGATCTTGTCATAGAAAGACTGCATGTTAAATCAAAGAACATTCCAAGTGGTATAGGACTGACTGGGAACTTTGACATTCTCTTGCCAAGGTTTTGTTCTAGTTACTCAAATAACTGCACCACTCCTTAGCATGAAAGTTTTTTTCCCCCCATGCATCAGAGCCTATGGCAAGGATTGAAGGATCCAGGTTGAAAAGTCAAAATAATCTACCACATAGGGAGACCCTTACCTACTACCAAATGTCCAGGGTTTGTTTTTTTCCTCACTGTAGTTTTGTCAATCACAAATGGAAGTCTTGACTCTCCAGAGCGGAACTTTGTTGGACAGCAACATTTATTTATATTTCCTTAAGTAGTTCAGCATGGAATAGTCATTGCCTTTTTGATGCCCATTATCATAATCAGATTAAAAAGCACTGGGGTCTTGAAATAGGGCAAACTCTCACAGATTCAAAGTTACCACTCTAGTAAGCCACAGAATTAGCAGGTTATTTTACAAATAGAATAGAATCAGATCAGATCGGATCGGATCGGATCAGATAGAGCAGAGCAGAGCAGAGCAGAGCAGAGCAGAGCAGAGCAGAGCAGAGCAGTGCAGAGCAGAGCAGAGCAGAGCAGAGCAGAGCAGAGCAGAGCAGAACAGAGCAGAACAGAATTCTTTATTGGCCACGTGTGATTGGACACACAAGGAATTTGTCTTGGTGCATACGCTCTCGGAATACATAAAAGAAAAGATACATTTGTCAAGAATCATAAAGTACAACACTTAATGATAGTCATAGGGAAACAGTCAAGATAAATCTTAAGGATAGCAGCAACAAGGTTACAGTCATACAGTCATAAGTGGGAGGAGATGGGTGATAGGAACAATGCAAAGTATGTTTCAGTGAGTTGACTTCACCCTTAGCAGATGTAAAATACTCATTATTCTTTGGTTTTGTGAAATACTTGTTCAGCAAACCTCTGTCCCCAGCGCTTTTGGCAAGGTCAGTTCTGCCCTCAGCAGAACACATTTAACTAGGCAAAACTTTGACATTTGGCCATGTCAAATTCTATTTGCTTGAGGGAATATTTCCCATAACATATATTTTAAACTATTTTTTTTCCCATTTTTACACAATAATTATGTAATATATTAGCATGGTACTTTTGTAATTTTCACTCATTTTCTTCAATTATAGTGGTTTAGAAGGAAGCAATTGCTTATAGGTCATTTAGGTAAATTGGAAATAAAATGCTGTAGTATCTTAGACTGGTAACTTCTTAGGTGTGATAAAAAAGACATTATAAAATCACAGTCTGTAAAGATGTGCCTCTTTTGCCAGGTTTAGGCTTCCTGATTCATTATTAGATCATATTTTAAGTTTTTTTCCTCCAAGTTGTAGTGAATGTTAATTGCCCAAAACACTCCTTTTAATAGAATGGCAGGATGTAAATCAAATAAATAAATAAAAATAAATATCCAGCCCAGCTTGTTAGTTTTAATGTTGTTGAGGAAGGATGTAACTATTTTATGAGTCCATTCCCCAAATGTACTTTCTTCCACAGCCTAAAGATGTTTTTAAAATTTTCCCAAGTGGTAGCAAATCTACAAGGTTTTGTAAAGGAGAAGGGGCTGAAATCTGCCAAGGGTCAAAACAGAGCTAGTGATCATGGAAAATCTTTTTTGTGGGATTAATTTGGAAAGGAATTGGGAGAGGGGATAGAAGCAGTGAGAATAAAAAAGATTTTTCTAAGTTTTTTTGTGGTTTCCTATTTGCAGTTACAGATCTGTTGGGTTGTCTGATTGACTTGCAGAACCACATTGCCATCTAGTGGCAAGAAAAAGAGATAACATATGCTTTATTTTCCCATTTGAAATAGTGAGCTTTTTAGACAGCTCCAGGTTTTCAAAGTGTTAAAAGAAATAACTCAATTACATCAACTGTTCTTATATACTTTATCTATTTTAAAAAAAATATTCATTTTAGTTCTTCCATAGTAGAGACAACAAACAATTCTTTATTTATAACTGCCTAAGCGCTGTTAACTTAAACATTTGGGGGCCTATTCAGAAATAGAGAAGAGTAGGCAGGGAACCATCTGCCCAGTATGTTGCCTGCCAACAATGTATTCTGGCTGCAGTAATTTCAATTAGGAAATCTTGTGTACATAAAGTGAGCTATAAATCACACCTGAAAATGAAGTAATTTAGCAAAGGTTGAAAAAATAGGCACGGTCACAATTGGCTATGATATCTACCTCTAATTATATTTCCCATTATTTCTTAAGAATATTAGGATACAATAGTTATGTAAGCTTAGGAGGAATATTGACTGTTATCACTGAATACCAGTAACCAAGATAAAGCTTTAATGGTAACAGTTGCTTGGTAATAAGAAAATGTTAGAAAGTAATTTCATTGTAACTCCCACAGATTTACGTAGACATATTAAAATTATAATCGGTAAAGAGTCTCTCACATTTAAATCACCTTGCCTATGCATGTAGAAATATTGAAGGGAAGTGATTTAACTTCAAGATTCTGCACTATCAAATTTTCACTAAGTTTTTAGATCTCAGATTCAAATACTGTTATGAAAGCATAAAGCAAGGGCAGGATACACCTGTGCATAGAGGAGGTCTCAACACCTGGACTAAAAGGGTCAGGTAGAAGATGTTATAAAAGACTTCTGTGAGGGTCCAAGCTAAGAGCCCACCTCATCTAATATTCTAGATGTTAAGAGACTTAAGTTGGAGTTGTCCAAACTTAGGAAAGGTAGCTGTAAATAGGCAGAAGTGCTTTCCACACCATTTTCTTAATTCACTCACTCACTCACTCACTCACTCACTCATTCATTCATTCATTCATTCATTCTCTCAAACTATGGTTCCAGCTACCTATAATAACTGAGTTGCACCCTGGCATTTTTAAGGATGTGCTGATGTCCACAGAGAGCTTGACACCCCCCCCGCCAACCAGCCCATAATTTACAAAACAGGGGTGAGTTCTACCTTCCTTTACTACCAGTCTACAACAGGGTTCCGCACTCACACGTGCATGCTCTTCTGCACATGTGCAGAAGCATTCTGATGACATCAGGGTCAGTGGGCGGAGCCTCCCGCTGGTTTTACTACTGGTTCTATAGAACCAGTCCGAACTGGGGGCAACCCACCACTGTTACAAAAGCAAAAGCTAAGACAGAGAATAGAGAGGTGTAAGAGCAAAGAAAAGACTGAACAGCATGCAGATGAGGAAGTGGAGGCAATGCCTGTAGATTGGTACGTGTTTCTGGCAGGCAAGTTAAGTGCCAGGACCACAGGCTATGGTGAATAACATAGCCTGGTGGGAACTCTACTTGGAAATTTGCTAAGAACTCAAGAGCAACTACCAATAACATTTAGACTTATATACTACTCCATAGCCTTTTCTGAGTGGTTTACAGAGTCAGCATATTGGCCCCAACAATCTGGGCCTCATTTTACCAACCTCGGAAGGATAGAAGGCTGAGTCAACCTTGAGCCGCTCAGAATCGAACTTTGGGAGTAAGCAGGGAGTTAGACCTGCAGTACTGCATTCTAACTACTACGCCACCACGGCTCTTAAAACTAGACAACAAAGTATCTCAGTGAAACAGCACCTCAACCTAACTAGTATAAGAACTTGTAAGAAGAAGGCGAAACCTGTATGCCTCTTACAGTCTAATAGTCTTTTGCTTGAGCTAAGCCTTAAAGGGCTGAGTGCAGTGGTGAAATCTAAAATTTGTTACTACCGGTTCTGTAGGCGTGGCTTGGTGGGGGGGGGTAATGTGACTGGGTGGACATGGCCATTTTTTTTTACTTTTAAAAACATTTTTTCTACAACCTCTTTGGCGAAGAGGTTTCAAAAGGCTCTGACGATCCCAGCTGAGTTGCCTGATCGGCAGAGGCATTTAAAAGAAAAACGCCTCTGACGATCCAAGCTGTGTCGCCTGATCGGCAGAGGCTTTTAAAAAAAAATGATTGTGCGGCTCAGCTGGGCATGGGGGGGGGGTTAGGGATTTTTGCTACCGGTTCTCCAAACCACCTGCCTCAATCACTACCGGATCGGGTAATCCGGTCCGAACCAGGAGCATTTCACCCCTGGCTGAGTGTTACAGGTATAGTTACATGACAGCATCACTTTGAAAGTCCTAGAAGGGTGAAAAGCAAAATCTGTTGTTGGGGTAGGGGTAAATAAAGCATTGTGTACAATAATGGGGCAATAAAGCATTTGTACAGATTTCGTGTGTTCAGTTCTTGGAAAGCAAAGAACCCTCAAACTAAAGCCAACCAAATGTGTTCTAAAAACTGATAATCAGAAATTGGACAGTGACAAATTCTTTCACTGTTGCTCCCTGCAGCCAGAATTCATATTATGTTGTTTATGGTTTGGTTATAACTGCCAAAACTAGTAGATCCTTATAGATAAAATCCCCCAAAACTTTGTTCAGTTTTTTAAAAAGCCATATAATTTGGTGTCCGCATCTAAAGATAGTAACATTTTTTTCAGACACAGCCAGTGACAAGATTGTGACCACTACTCTACATTCCATATACTCTTCATTTGATTGTATAAAACTAAGTAATTAATGAATTACTTTTTAAACAATTTAAAACTGAAAAAAAGGAGGAGAGACCAACTATCTAGAAATAAAATTCTTGGACTGTTTTTCAGCTTGATCTCCTGAAACCAGTTTTCCAGCAAAGAAAGGTCATCTTGCAAATGCAACCACCTGAAAAAGTCTATGAAGGATGTGGAACCCATAACTTGTTCCTTTTAACTAAGAAGGAAGAAGATTCTCTGATCTTCTCAGCATTCTGCTTTATTTTTTTAACATTGGCTCCAGGCCCTCTGTAGTATTTTGCAGTTCGTTTAAGGAAAAATCTGTGTCAGATGAACTATAAAGGACACAGATGCTTCCTAAAATCTTCTCAGCCATATGACTGATGGTCAGGGATGTTTACCATCCATCTTCATCACGCACTGAAGATCAGCAGGACAAAGATGTAGCAGTTTGAAGGTCATTTAGCACAATTTGGAGGCAAAAAGGAGCCACTATGACAAATAGTTATGAGAAATCAACGAACTTGACAGAATCTTGGGGCCAAGAGAGACAATTAAGTCAGAAAGTAGAAGCATCTAAAAGAATGAATAGACCCCTGATCATATTTTTGAGGTGATAATGGCTCCGTCTTCATTTCAAAGGGACACTTTGGCAGGTGCATTATTGATGCCAGTATGAAGCAAGTTATTTTTGATGTTGGGCTAGTTCAGCACTTTGGAGAGCTCACCATATTTTTAAGCTGAGTGGATATTACTATAAAGGCATTATTATTCAGATACATTCTCCCTCCCTTTATTGTCTTCTGCATCAAATGGGAGACAGCCATTGCTGTAAAGTAACATTCTGAATCCATAGCCCAAATATGTTGCTGTAACTGGAATTTGGAATGGTGTCCTTTAAGAGAAGGAACTCCACACAGAGCAATCACATATATTCTCAAATCCCCTTCGTCAAATTCACAGTTTAAAGCCTGTTTCAGAGGTTTCTAAATAATTTGCTGCACTGTCTTTGCTTTGGGAATCATAATCTAGATAGCTGAAATTAAAACTTTTGTCAAATCCTCAATGTTTCACAGCTAAGCCTATTATATTAGTCTCTGGGCACTAAACTCGAAATGTTGAGATATGTCACAGCAAAACTGGACTATAGATTATGTAGTAGTCATCTACTGAAAACCAATAATCAGCAGATTAAATGGATTGTATAACAAACAAAACCTTGCTTCCAGATTTATCATATTTTACTTCATTTTGTTTGTTTTATAAGGCAACCCAGCTCAAACAATGTGACCAGGTGGTGTACAGTATGAAATCAAACAATAAATTAGAAACCCAAACCCAAGTCATATAACATTAAAACACGTACAATACTTAAATTTAAAATTTAAAACATGGAATATCTGGTTCTGTTTTAATTTCTTTTTCCTGTCCAAAAACTTGCCTTAAAAGAAAACCTCTAGAGCAGTGATGGCTAACGTTTTTGCCATCATGTGCCAAAAGTGGGGGTCGTGGGGGGGTCATGCACGTGCATGCTCACATACATAATTCAATGTGCCCCACCCCTCCGTGCATGTGCATGTGACCCCCCTGCACTCCCCCCGCTTTTGGCACGT
The DNA here is from genome assembly GCA_032468215.1 of Stegonotus admiraltiensis. Classification (NCBI taxonomy): domain Eukaryota; kingdom Metazoa; phylum Chordata; class Lepidosauria; order Squamata; family Colubridae; genus Stegonotus; species Stegonotus admiraltiensis. The sequence continues at coordinate 624,668 of JANHZT010006398.1, forward strand.
GATGGCACAGTGGTCCCATTTTTTACCCTCCTCAGGCTCCAGAGGCTTTCTAGGAGCCTGGGGAGGGCCAAAACAGCCTTCCCTAGCCCCCTGGAGGCCCTCTGGAGGCTGGAAATGGACTGTTTCCCGACTTCTGGTGGACCCAATCAGCTGGCTGGTGCGCGCATGCTCACTGCAGTTGAATTAGGGCAACGTTTGTGTGCCCACTGATATGGTTCCGTGTGCCACCTGTGACACGTGTGCCATAGGTTCGCCATCACGGCTCTAGAGGGTTGACATGTTATAAAATTCAGGTTTCATATTGTCAGTTTCCTGGATCTGAGAAAGTACTATATCATTGTTAAGTTGCTGCAATGATTTCCTCAAACAAATAATATATTCAGAAGAATCTTCACTGAGAATATTTCCTGCTACTCATATCTATGGCAGCAGGAGTCCACTAGAACTCCAGGCATGATATTGACACATGGACACATGCATAGGAGCTCCAGCAAAGGACTACAGTCCTTATGAAAAAGTTTTTCACATGTCTTAGCTTTGCTGACATGAATCTAATTAGTTTAGCCACTTCCCTATTGCCAAGGTGACTAATGGGAAAGAAAGAGAGAAATAAAGTATTGTTTCAAAAGAGATTCAGAGAGTGGTATGGTGTAACAATTTTTACATGACTTTTGTTTTTCAGCCATGTAGAGACTGATAAATAGGAAATTTTTGCAAAGAATAGTAGTTCAGTTTTTAAAATATCTAATCACTTTGCATTCCAATAAAGAATGTGGCTCAGATATTGTCACTGAGGTAGTACTAGAATGAGACATCTATGAAAGAACAGCAGGGACCCTTCAACTCATTGACCAAATTAATTCACAATCAAATCTTATCAAACTTGGGGAAGAACAACTCAGCTCCTCCCCAGTCTTCTCTTCTGCCCATGAGTCTGCCTCTTCACTGTACATATATATCAAGCAGTTTGTGCAAGAACCATAAAACTCAAATGCCAATAGAAGTCCAGGTGTTATTTGTTCCCTTATGATAAACCTTAGACATCACCCTTTAAATAGAAAACTGCATGCCAGAATCTATCATAGAGAGAGGAAGAAAGTAAGAGGAGCTTTACGGAAAACAGCCATGCTACAGAAAGAGATACCAAAGTATTCCATTTTGTGTCCTTGTGGAAAAATTTCATGTCTCACAATTCTATAAATTTTCCAGATTACACAAGATTAAAATAGCCACTATTCCTTTTGCTGCACTACAGATAGTCCTTGACCTACAATTCCACAATTGGAACAGAATATTGGTCATTGATAAAAGTGGTTATGAAGCAAGACATCACGTGACTGCTTCACTTAATGATTGCAATCTCAGCACTCCTGGTTGCGCTCATTAAATGATCTCACAGTCATTAAATGGAAAGAATCTCAGGATGGCCCTGGGAGGCCCTGAGCAAGCTGTGCACAAGTTGAAGGGGGTGCTGCAGCGCAACACAAAAACACAGCCACCCACCTGGCCCACCAGCACAAGTAAAGCAATTTGGAGAAAGAGGTTTCTGAAGCACTAAAAGAGCAGACTGCATTCTTCTGGTGCTTCGGAAGCTTCCTTCTCCAAATTACATGATCTGAAGAAGGAGGCTTCCATAGGATCACAAGAATGGAGCCAACTTGGAGAATGGTGCAAGGCAGCCTCAGTAAGAAGGCTGTGCCTCACAGAGCCTGGGTGTGGCTGTCAGCATCCAAAGAAAAAAGTATAGATAAATGGTGTGTTTTGTTTGTGCTGGTGGGATAGATGGATAGTGAGTTGTCCCAGACCTGGGTAGGTTTCCATGCACTGGTGGGGTGGATGGGTGGCTGAGGTTGAGAAAAGGGAGACGGGTGGGTAAGGAGTTACAGCATTCCAGGAGCTGTTATTTTTTTCATGTGACCACAAAGGAGCCACAATAGCCATGACTTTGGGTACAGGTCTTGAGTCCTTTTGTTCTGCACCATCATAATTTTGAATGGTAGATGAATGAGTGGTCGGAAGTTGAGGATTGCCTGTAAACATAGCACAGGACTAAGTCAACCATACTGTTGGGAAGGGCTGTTGGAACCCTATGGTGAAAGAGACCTAATAAACCTTGGAAATAAACTCTGTTCTGGTGTTAATTTTCATTATTTTGGAAAGGCTGGTTTGTAATTTCTGCAAAATTAGCAACAGAAGTGGACTTGCATCAGAACAGGTTGCTTGTCTGCTTCCAAACTACATTTTTTTGCAGCTGTTGACAGTTACTACTATGTTTAGTCATAGAGGGAAAAAAGGGCTATTTCTTGAGCTTCATTGATTTTATTATCAAATAAGGTTACCCCATCCTCCGCTCTAAAATAATAGTAATAATAATCAAGCCATCATGCTAGGATTCAAAGGCTATCAAGAAAATTTAGGATGTAAGTTGAGACAATTTTATAGCATGGTACTGGTAATGTAGTGCGTAAAGCAAGGACATTAGTTAAAAGCTATTGTGCATTGAAAGATAGAAGGCATTTATAGTACATCTATATAGCATTGATCCACATTTCATTCAAACTGAATTCCTGACTACCGTTCTGATCTTGAAACAGCATGCTGAGTAAATTCTAAAAGGGATAGGAATATACATTCTCTAGAATCTGAAGCAATGTCAATAATTCTGTACTATACTGAATGCCTTTAGAAATATATATTAATTACCATTTGTGTTATATATTACAAAAGTTGTAATCATATTATGATTACATATGTAATCATATTATGATTACATCATAAGGAAATCATATTAAAAAGGGATACCATCCTGAGTGTGAATGCCACAGATCTGGAATGTCCATTTTGTTTAAGTCAATAAAAATGATAACTATACAGACAAAAAACCCTGCTGAAACCATTCTATGAAATTTTAGTGAAAATAAATCACCCAGAAAGCAAGTTTAAAATTGCAACCTTGGACATAAGGAACACGGGTGTCTTTGATTTAATGCAATCCTCTATCTCTCATGTAGCCACATACACATACAGTACAACAGTAGATGTTCTCTGAATATTTCTATTGTTTCAATGTTTCTTCATTTTTATAAATTTATAATATATTTTTTTTATTTTCATTTTTATAAATTTATAATATAAATTTATTGAAAACTAATTCAGACATATAATAGGCTCCAAGTTATTCCTGTATTGCCCTAAATTTTGGATGTACATTTCACATTACTGTTGTATGATTTGATGAAAGCAACACTGATATAGAAAACAGAAATGAGAATGGCCCAACTAACTTTGGGGTCTCTAAATACTGTATATTTAAACTATGACTCCTAGCTTAAGCTATCCTACCCAGGAATTCTACAAATTATAACTCTATTTCATCCAGAGAATGTTAGGTTAGAGATGGATGATGTAGGATACAGATTTTTAACATATAATACAGGAATTCCTTAAAGAATGTTGAGTAGAAATAGAAAAGTCTTCCAAATATGAATTCAATCTGTAAAAAAGTGAGCATGTATATGTGAGAGAAGCACATTATGGTTTTTTATATTGGATGAATTAAAACTTGTTTTATAAAGACTAGTCAATACTGTATTAACATCTATAATTTAAAGATTAATATGAATAGCAATAATATAGAAATAAAATTAATGACCACCCATTAGCTATTCCATAAGAAATATGTTGGGGGAAAAAGTTTTCCCTCTGTACTCGAGAATCTCCAACAAGCAACTGATCTATTGCAAGGAAAAAGCTCCTGGAGCAGCAGTTTACTTTAAATACTCCATTTCACTATAACACTTAACTAGCAGCAAGGGTAATTGCAGATAACACTGTGATTTAAGTTCAATTTCCAAGTAATTTTATTTAAATATATATAATGTATTTGCATGCCGGAGGAAGATAGAATAAGTACTGCATCAACTTGCAATTTAATAAAAGCATTCATAAAATAAATATACACTTCAGTCCTCATCTAGGAAGCTACAAATCATTGTTTTCCATTGGTTTTCACTCTTAATTACTTATTAGAAAAAAAGGCAGACTGCATTAAAGCTATCCCAATAAAGTATTCTTTGGCTAATTTCTTAGGGATGATTTATGTCCTGGTTTTAAGAAATTAATTTTGTGTTTATCATCTCACAAATGTTTATTTAAAGAAAGAGAAAGGTATATATCATAGATAGTTGTAGAATATTGGGCAAACTGGAGAAGGAGCCAAAATGTCTCATAGAAATTAATATTCTTGCTCTGCAATCATTTGTCTATCTTTCTGCACAGAATGAGGTGTATTTGAAACTCCATAAAGTTGCACATTAAGTGTAATTTCAAATATACCTAGATGCACAAATCCCTCTAAAGTCTGATAGCTCCAAATTGTTCAATAGCCTGTATTACTGCATAGTCCATTATGGATACATAGAGACCTTAACAGCACATAGTAACCTGTAAATTAATATTAATTAATATTAATGTGTTTCTTTCCCTCATTCTCAGAAAGGGATCCATATGGCCCTTCATCTGTGCTCCAAGAACAGTTTGTGTAGTTTTCCAAGCCTTTGGCTCATAGTAGCCTCAGAACATTGATGGATGGATTTTATTTATTCTCCAGAATATAATACAAAATGGAAAGGAATAAAATCTGCTCTTGCATACCCAAGACCTTATACTGTAAATATAAGTAACAGCACATACCTTTTGTGATCTCAGCTGGATAGGTTCAGAATAATCAGCATGAACTTACCTGTTCTGATCCATGAGGAGGCAGTATCTCACAACAAACATCTCTGAATCAAAAGTATGAAGATCATAGCTACACAACTAATGGCAGTTCAGAGTTGCTTATAAACAACACGAATGAACAAGCCTTTCTTTAGATCCATCACTTTGACAAAATCATCATAAGAAGAGGATGGCTTTCAGAAGTTTCTTTTTCTAAAACTTTATCTGTGTTTTCTTTCCCTTTAACTTCTTTGCAATTCAGGCACACTTTCAATTTTCCAACATGGTTCTTGCATACATAGCACACGTTATTATACATATTTTAAACAATAGAAACGGTCCTTTTAATTGGCTTTTAAATTTCAATTTACCCTCTGGAAGTCATTTCTAGCAATTTATTCCTGAACATTAAGGAAAATCTCACACTAGGCTCAGAGGCTGGCTTGCTGAAAACTTTAAGTTAATTTGATTTATAAGTGGCCACCTAAAATGGGTGCAACAGTATGAACTATTTTATTAACTGCAGGAACAATATAAAATAATTTATGCCATTAAAAGCTCTCCAATGCAGATGACTTAAATGCAGCTTTATAAGTTTAGCTTTGTATTACTTATACACTGGTTGTCTTATCATGTCTTTTAGGGAAAAAAATCAGAGAAACACATACATATTAGAAAGGTATTAATGGACTATTGTCCTATAAAATAAATCATATGTTAAGTGGACTCTATTATATTAAAGAATTCTAAGGGGACGTGACAGTAAGAGGCAAAAAATGAATGCTATGAACCTAGTTAATAAACACCTACAGGCCAGATTCCCATTTTTACATTTATTTCTAACAGTAAAGTTACTTTAACACTAACATTTTCCACCTATCTTTATCTAAAAGCTAAAATTTTCTTTGGCATCTTATATCATGAACATATATATTCATATGAAATAATTTTCATACCGAAACATTATGGAAGTGTTTCTTTATAATGATATTTAGATACACTTTAAGCTATTAATTTGATTTATTGTAAAAGCAGAAAATGTTTGTTACCTTTCCTTTAACACAACAAACCCTATCTTGCAAGCAGAACATCCATGAAATTCTTGACCTTTTTCACACATTTCTTTCTTTGGAGGAAAACAGGAAGGTAGAAAGGGATATTTAACCTTTCCAAAGTCCAATGTTTTTCCTTAGTAAACATCATCCTTGACAGTAACTTTTAAACCTCCAATGGACAAGGCTGGATTATCTGAGAAACCAGTTCTTTACTGCAAATTTATATAGTCTTTAGTATCTGCAGAAAATGTGCAGAATACAAATGTGTATTTGTATCTAGCACCCAAGCCGTCTGTTGTGTGGTTCCTACTGCCTCTGCATTTAGAAAAATCTCAAAAAATGTATCCTTTTCATCAGGCTTCTAATAATCATTTTTAATGTATCATTTAAAACTTCTTAAATTCCATGTACCATACTCCATTTATTACTAGTAAGTAGAGTAAAATGTATGAAAGTGAGCTTACTTCTTTCCTTAATTTTGTAACAGCATCAGACTATTTTCTGGGCAATTCAAGAGCCTATTTTGAACTTAAAACAATCGTTATGGATTCAAAATATGGTGGTCCAAGCCCAAAAGATATTGTATATCTTTGGTATTTTCTATGAACCCAGATCCCATCACTTGCTAACTGATCTCTCTATATAGATGGTAAGGATTTAACCTAGGACCTTCTCTATTCATAGACAGACTATCTGTCTGAGCTACAGAGGTCCTTCAATGTATGGTTTTTCCAACCTGAAAAATTATACAGGTTTGAAAAGTTACTCAGGCATAGTGTTCCATATCATGATACAACTCGATGATAAATATATGTTATATTATCATTCTACATTTCTAACAATAAAGAAAATCTGTTCTCTCATTATACATCCACGGTGGACCATTTTCCAAGTTAAATTTTGATTTAATGCATCACCTTTTCGGGTAAACTTTTGCTTGAAAAGCATATAACAAGGAAGAATTTAGCTTTTAATGCAGACAATGTACTAATGCATTTTGTAGAACCAGTAAAGCTTCCAGATGTCTATTTAAAAACTTTAGAGCTTTACATGCATTTAGAAAAGCCTACACACGAATAGGATGATTAGAAAAACTTTTAAGAAGCAAATGTACTTCTTAGCAAAGCTCTTACACACATGGCACATACAGTTCCCTCTGGTTGCTATAAAAAGAACATCAATACCCTTTTAAAAAAAGCCTTTAAACATAAAAACAGAATGCACCCATACACTTTCATACTAAGTCAGAGAAAATAAAAACTCTCTATTTCTCTTATGTAATCCGGTTTCCTAAGCAAATTTCCCAGGAAGTTCACCAGACAACTGTAACATTAGAATTCATGCAAGTTTGCAGACCGCGCACCAAATGGTTCTCAGTTTCCTTGTAAACAATTCAGTTTTGTAAAAGGTGGTACTCACGGTCATTGCACTGATTTCCAGAATATGATGTCATGGAACAATCACAAGTGAAGCCTTCCCACTGCTGAATACAGATGCCTTGGTTGGCGCAGGAATCTTCTTGACAGGTGGTGCTTGGTCCTGAAATGGCATAGCAAGAAATGCATGAAAGAAAGAGTAACTACTATGAAAGAGACACTATAATGGATTATGAATACTTCTCTTCATGCAACCCCCTGCCCATCTTCCCCCCAAAAAAGAAACTGTATGCTTTTCCATTTCATGGAACATGCCACAGAAATTCAGAACACATAAAGACATGGAGAATTAAACACTCAGCAACAAACAGGTAACTTGTACACAGCAGAAGGAAGGTATGAAAAGTAGCATATTCCCTCCTTGGCAGGGTCAGGAAAAAAATGCTTATAATAAGTACTCTTTCCTCCAAAAAGACTAAGACTTGTCACAGCCCTCCTATTCTCAGTTAAACAACTTGATTCACCAGGTTATGCTGCAGATACATTTTCTAGCGAATTTGGTAGAAACATGGGTTGATATGGACATCATTGTGTGTTGGGTCGCTAAATAAATCAGATTAATAAATCAAATTTGTCTACTAAATCTCCCTTCATCCAAAAAAATTTCTGCTGATATTTCGGGGGAAAATTAATAGGACCTGGTGAAATGTCAGCTCTTTTTATTTGTTCCTTTGCTTGTTCCATTTTCTCCCTCGTATTAAATTAAATACCATCATAGATGAGAATTTTAGCTCTGTACCAATAATTCTGAAGATCTCAGAATTTTTAAAATTGCATAGAGGCTTTTAGAAAAATGCCTATGACACATGTCTTTCTTGGGTGTACTAAGTTAATTATAGTTCTATTTGGACTTTGCAAGTAGTAACTACCGATTTTATGAGCTTTCACATACTACTCCAGTGGATACTCCTATTCTATCCTCTTAAATACTATAGCACAAAGAGTGAGGATTCAAGATGAACAAGAAATAATTTTGACTTGCTCCATACCAGTGAGATATCTGGATATAATTAATTAGCAGTATCATATGAGATTCATCTATTAAAATGGACCCCTACCCAATGTGGAATGATTGAAAAAATAATAAACACTTTTGTTTTTTTTACCAATGCTGTCAAAGCATTGACACAGGGACCAAGTGAATAATAAATAGAAAGGTGATCCGGACACATCAATATAGCTACTTTGTCATATTCCCTTCTATCCTGGAAGGAAATCATGCTATTCTAAATCTTGCTGTCACCACAGCATGCTATCTTCATGCATCCACTCAATATTCTAAGGTCATGGTTCTTTTCATGGAAATTTCAGCCCCAACCAACAGTTTTTACCACATGACAAGATCTCCTCCAGCTTACATGCACAATGCTCTATCTTATGCCCTGCAATCTCCCTCCCTCCCTTTCTTTTTTGCCATAGACCAATTGGTTTTTTTTAAAAAAAATTCTTGAAACTATGGGTCAACTAAACAACTGTTTTGTATCAACTGAAAAATCCCTAGATGCTACAAAGAATTTTTAAAACAATTTATGACTGGCCAACTGGGCTCTAGATCCAAGTCACTTGACAGTAAGATGGGGGGCATATAAATTTAATAAATAAAAAATAAATATTAGACAACTTGTTTTTCAATCCCAACTTCATGTTTTAAACCAGTGATAAGCTAGTCAGTTTTGGATTGCCCATTCTCTACACTGAAGAGTTAACGGTCAACCAATATAACTATAAATGAGGGGGAAAGTTGCTTCAGAAGCTAGGGTTCTCATTCTCCCTCACAGCTAAAAACTTATTGAGGAAAAGGAGAACATGTTAGGCAATGCATAATCCTACAAGAAACCAGTAAAACCATCTGGAACCACAAGTGTGTCAATATGGCAAGCTGACCACAAGTGTGTCAGCATTTCAGCCCAACTCCTCTAAGCTTTACATTGAACTTAGAACTTAGAATAACTTTATTGTCACTTTGAATATACGCCAATCGGCATACATTAAAATGAAATTTTGTTGCATACAGTTGTGACTTGTGAGCAGTGGTGAAATCCTCCGCGGTTTGCCACCAGTTTGCTGCCCGCATATGCGTGGTGTGTGCCAAATGTGTGCTCTGCACACACATGTGCAGTGCACGCCAAACACATGCTGTATGCACATGTGCAGTGTGTGCCAAATGCACACTGAGTGAGCATGTGCAGTGTGCACCAAATGCACGTTGTGCTTGTGCATGCACAGTGTATGCCAAACATGCACTTTGCACGGAAAAAAGACACTTAACAAGGTAAGTAGAAAAGCAAAAGCGGGGGGAACAGCTGTGCCATGCTATTTAGATTTGCTAGAAAGCAGGATTTCCTGCTTTCTAGCGAATATAAATCAGGCAGCACAACTGATCGTTGGAAATACTGGTGCAGACCAACTGGTAGCTTTTTTTTACTAGTGGTTCGCTGAACCAGTAGCTTTTATCAGTACCGGTTCGCCCGAATTGATGTGAACCGGTAGAATTCACCACTGCTTATGACCATTTTTTACACTTATGACTGTTGCAGCATCCCCATGGTCACATGATCAAAATTTAGATGCTTGGCAACTGGTTCATATTTATCATGGTTGCAATGTGCTGGGTCATGTGATCCCTTCTGTGACCTTCTGACAAGCAAAGTCAATGGAGAAGCCAGATTGATTTAACAACCGTGTTACTAACACAACAACGGCAATGATTCACTTAACAATTAAGGCTAGAAAGATCGTAAAGTGGTGCAAAACTCATTTAACAAATGTCTTACTTAACAACATGCATTTGTGGCTGTAACTTGAGGACTACCTGTATAACATTTACGGTTTTGCCAGCAACACTAGCTAAGGCACTTTAAGAGAAGGCTTATGCCTTTTATTCATGTAGAATTGTAAAATGAGAGCAACATATACTGCTGTTATTTGGATTGTATCATGGAAATTTTACAGTATATTACATGAAGTTAGTCAAGCTGAGAGCTACACTGGCTTATATTAATTCTGGTAGGAAAAATGTTAAACTCCTGGAAGTCTAAATCAACTTTCCTTTTAAGCATCCCTCTACAAACTTTCACAAATCTCCAAAGTGCCATCCCATGTTTGCAACAAGAAAACTGAGAGCAGATAGTTTCTGCCATTAAGTCCCCTCTTCCATTTATAACTGGGTGGTAAATCTAAATTGTCGGATTAGGCTCCTTCCTTTAACAGGCTGGAAGTTTGGAGAAACTAGCTAAACACCTTATACCCCAAGAGTGGATGGAAAGCTTGGTGTCTTTATTTCATGCTAGAATGAATCCACTTAAAGCAATTGATTGTCCTCTATTAACATGGGGATGTGGACCTTTCACATGCCCTCTGCCGTTTAAATTGGCTGCTGTCCTTCCTGATTTTTCACTGCTTAATGGGACCCTGTGCTTTGAGTTTCTCATGCTTAGTGTTAGGCAGTAAATGCTTAAGGACAGAATCAGCATTCCTGCTCTGAGAAACTCCAGTTTCCAATGCATCTCCGATTGAGTCAGAAACATCCACAGCATGTGGTCATTAAAGTCAAGGTTTCAGATACTGTGGTGCAATTAAAATGATACACATAAAAAAACAACAACAGAACTTCAATGGCACTTTTGCAAATAACTTGACTTTTCAAAACAACCACACCGCATGGACATCCCTGCACATATTTCATGCTTTTGGGGTTTATTCTTGTAAGATACCTAACGGAGGTTTTGAAGGAACCCTCACGTAATTTGATTGACTAAATCAGCTTGAAAGTACTTGCCAGTTTATTGCAGACTAATCACCTAACAAATGCATAATTACAATTTGCATGTTTCAAATATATTTGTGAGAATGTTTTACAATGTGTATCTGGAAAAAAAAACCCTTCTTAGGTGAGCAACCAATCAAGATTGTGTGCCTGAATCAGGACTTTACGTGGATTTAAAAACTCTGGGGAAGAAGGGGAAATGAAGTGAAATTCTATTCTGTGAAATCAGCATGGGAATGCTAAAAAGAGTTCTGACTTTCAGCAGGGATATAACAGGAGTTAGCTTACCTTTCTTTACTGGTCATAAGTCACATGTTATATTTGCTTTTCCTTGTTGGCACTCACCAAGCAATTTTTACAGATCCTTCTTGCCACTGATGCTTCTTTTCTCTACTAGGGTCAAAACTCCCCTGCTTGTGACACTTGACTATCACAATAGACATGTCACAAAAATTAACAAACAAAACACACTCTAAAGTAAAGAAAAGCTGCTTTATGATTGGCAGTTCATGACAGAAGCAAAAGGGAGCTAACTGATGTGCACTGAAGAGAAAAGGATTTAAATATCTTTCTTCAAACTTGGTACAGGGTGTCAGAAAAGCTGTTTTTATAAATGCTTTCTGGTTCTGCTTTCTTCACCTAATAAAACATTAAAGTCTTAATGCTACATTATGCAAAGAATGTCATATCTGATATAGATTTCAGAAGAGTCAATTTAGATGTCAAAATTTATGGAAACACTGTTTGCATTTAAAATCATCCAACTCTGTGAATTTCTCTCAAACTCACTATTTAAAGAAATATCCTACAGTGTTTTAAGGAAAAATCACACAAGGTTCTGCCAGCCAATAAAAGTATTAAAAAATGCAAAAGTCCAAAATAGCCACCAAAATTTACTGTCCAGGTCAAACATGGCTGTAGTTAATATTAGATAACTCTAATATTAGATAATATAATTTAAATAAACAAACATTAAACTCAAGATAGCTACCAAAGTTTTGTGATTCAGCAGCTAATAACACAATTTGCCTAAAATGGGATTTTGAAAATGCATTTACCAGAATGCTTAGAACTATTTTCATATATTCCAGTGACATATAGAGTGAACATACAGAAACAAGAAATTGTAAATTATGTGCACTCATTTCCCTGTCTAGTTTAGCTATGGTTTTCTACAAGTGAAGTTTTTGTTTGCCTTCTCTATCAGAATGAAAACACAGGGCATTCTGAACCTATAGCAATACAAGAGAATCAGTATGAGATTTCTGAGAATGAAGTCATAACTGAATATGAGCCTATAGTGTGATGGAGTTGCAAAAAAAAAAAAGCAAATGCAGTCATAAACTGCAAAAAAGAAGTAATCATGTTGTGTAGATCTTACAAGTGTTATTTTCCATTGATTCATCCATTAGAATTTCTTCTCATTGCTTATTTTCTTTTTTTCTTACAGATAAGATTTACTGATAAATATTGAATTGAATGATGCTGGACAAGGGATCATTTTTAAATTTCTCTTTCACAACTTTATGGTAGCATTCATCATCATCATCATCATCATCCAGCCCATTCCAATATGCAGGTACCACAAATCAGAGGCATGTTTCTTGACTCTAGATAGATGGCATTGTTTAATCAAAAGGACCAGAATGTCCCAAATATGTCAATTCATATTAGCCAAGCAAAAACCATGGAAGATCCCTCAAATAACCTGGTCCAATGCCATGAAAGTCTTTACAGGGGATAATAAGCACTTTAAGTCATATCCAGAAGCATACTGGCAACCAGTGCAATTCATGAAACTGTATCAGCCACAACTGGAACTGGCCATAAAGAAATGAAAAGTAGCACCATAAAAAGACAACCTCAATTCACAAATCAAACTCATATCAGATCTCAACCTGCTGCCAGTCCAGAACAATACCATTATTGCCAATATTGAAAGCTACTGAGATATTAAGAAGCACAAAGATGGGTGCACCTCTGGCTCCACCAAATGTCATCAATTATACAATCAATGCTGTGGTATAGATCATGAAAGACAAGGCAAGAAGTCATTGCCAATCAGACAAGGAAGCCTTGAGCCCATCCAAGGAACTAGTTGGTGAAAATGTCTCAGGTTCCTGTCTAGTTCACATTTTGATAAGATGAGGGAAAGGGAAGCTCATTCAGACTTGGAAGAGTCTGTTACTATAAATATACATAACCCTGGCCTAAATGGCATTTGTTTTTTCATCTGCTTTAGCTTGTAGGAGTTGCAGGACTGACAGCTGTCTCTGTGTTTGAACCCTGGGCTGAAATCTGACTGAAACAGGTCTAAATAGTGTGCTTCCACCAGGATTCTCTGCAAGTGCAGGCACAAATATCTCAACTGGAAACAAGATGATAACTAGATGACCTTTTGATGAGTGTGCACACCACCACCTCCTTCAATGCTGATGACATCGAAAGAAATGGGCCCAACTACATTCACTTCCTGTGTCATCTCATAACTCAGGGGGCTCTAATAAATAGGTGGCCAAACCCACCATGTAGAGAACCCTATCTACTTCCTCAAGAGTCACCAAATCAAACCTGTCTCAGGTAGCACCACAAGACTGAGCTCTAGGCACTTCAGCTGGAACTGTCCAATCAGAATTTCATCAGTTTTTCAATTACATAATGAGTACACATTTCCAAATAAATGTGCAAAAACAATGTCAAAAATACTAAATGAGAGAGATAGAACAAAGAATCAGGGCTGGGAAAGTGCCTTAAAACACGTTTGCATTTTTGTGCAATAGCTTCCCATCCCACCCCCAGCAACATGAAGAACTTAATATACCCTTCTAATATTTGTGGTCAATTATCCCTCTTTAAACCTTTTCCATCTCCCCCTCATATATGTTTCCAGATTGGATTTCATAATCATAATGAGATTGAGCAGAGAATTGAAAAAAGAGTTTCTTGGATCAAAGGATTGTCTTGTAAGTAATTACACTGTGCTAAAGTACTTATTCCACATCTTGATTTTAGGAATCAAGCATTCAGTGCTACTTTCATTATGTATTTTAAACTTTTTTTGTTCAGAAAATCAAGCCATGCAGTTATAGAGATATTCTTAAGGTGAGATACAGTCAAACCTCTCAAGCTATTCCAAAAACCTTAGTGAACATTTCTCCCCCCAAATCCTCACCACCCCATTCTCCAACTTAGCAAGTTGAAGAAAATTCATATCCTTTTGCCTTAGAGATGTGACTGCATTAATAAGAAATATAGATACTGATATATAAAAGGTTACATTAAAAGGTAACTTTCAGTCAAACTGGCAAGGAAACAAAAACCTTCTCTACCTTGCAGGTCAGCTTTGGTCAACTCAACTTTGTTAGCAAAAGAACAGAAAAAGCGAAAACAATAAATCAGAGTTAGTAAAATAGCAGATAAACCAGGGTAACGTCTACAAAAATAAATCAAAAGAAATTGGGATAACCAACACAACCCATATGCTCACTTCAGAGATATGGGTGACACCAGCAAGAGACATGAAATGACACCATCAAAGACAACAGACAGACATAGGTGGAGAGAGGTAGCTATTATGGCCTCAATCCATCATCAGCTCCACATCAAACCAAATAGCAAGCGACATAGCATGGAGTACTGGGAAGAGAAATAGAATGGACGTACTTCTTATACAAAGAGTTACACCAGAAGGAACATTCATGGCACAAGATTCACCAATATTTATAAATGAAGGAGCAAACAGTGAGATTAGTTTCCCACTGAGGAACTTCCCATGCTCATTTAAAATAAAAAAAATTGGGAAACCTATCTGCTTCCTTTGTGATGTGCAGATCCAGAGGAAAAATATATAGGTAAATTTCTGCTTAATATCCACTTTCCATGTAAGTTTTTAAGAAGCTATGTACAGTACAATATTGGTGTACAGTACGGTACAATATTGGTGTACTTATAAAATAAGATAAAATAACATTTTTTTTCTATTTCAGAATAATAGACTTGGTAGTAATGAAAGGCACCTCTGATCCTGATGTGATTATTTTATAAATCTGAGCTGCAAAAATCTGGATTATAACTAGATGGCATCAGAGTTTTCTGTATCTGATTGTTAATATCTAGCAGTTTCCCAGATTGTTTGCACTGGATCTGGTAGCCTATCTTATAAACAACCTATCTTTTTTTTTTTTGAAGTCTTTGATGTAGCTTTCTTTGAAGATTTTAGGTGATGGCTTCAGTTCGCAATACAATCACTCAGCTTTGTATACTATGAATTCTTCTTGTTTATATACAAGGTAGAACTACCCAACATCAAGTCTATATTGATCATATCCCATCATATTCAAAAATGTTGTCATGGGAATGTTCCTGAAATGGAACCTGCTCTTGTTCTGGTCCTTGACTTCATTCTACATAGGTGTATTTCTAAATAACACATTTCAGGCCCTAAGTAGTTGATAATTTAAAGGATGCCTAAGCTCACAAGATTCTATTTCTGTTTAGATTTCTATTATTTTCTGATGAATACATGACTTTGAACTTTTTCCTATGTGGTAGAGAGATTTGCCCTGACATTTCCTTTAGAATTTCAGAATCTACAATTACTTGATTTAGGAGGCTCTTCCATTCAGTTGATGATCATCATTGTCATCGTCGTCATCATCATGATGTTTCTATTTATGTTATTTTATTTTGGTATACTTATTTTTCTTGAATTTGGGTATTTAGGGTCTTTTGCCAAAATGTAGCTCATAAATACATAAATAAACATCAGTTAATGATGTGTTTCTAGAGTTTATGGTCTGTCATTCTACTAATGAATATTGCATCTGGAGTAGATTAGACTGCATGGAGTTAACTTATTCCGGGAATTTTAAGTTCCAGAGATCTCCTGGAACACATACGTTGAGGTCCATGAGGCAAATACTTCAAATACTATATGAGCTCCTGGTAGCTCCTTTACAGATAATGTAAAGAATGTTTATTATATGCTCTTGCTGTTGCTATAAAATTTAAGAACAGAATTTGGTTTTATTAAGTTTTCCACAAATATTTTGTCTTTTCTTTACAATGTGTCTCATGTGTATTTGATGGAGGTATAAGAAAACAGTCACTTTTTTGGAGATCTGACTCTCCAGTTTATGAGAATGCACTTATAAGAAAACTCAAGAAAGAATTGGAAATGTATTTCCTTCTGCTGAGATCTCTAAAATTAGATATACTTAATGTATTTAGGGTAGAGGATTGATAAGGATATAAGGATTTCGGATGTAATATATAAGATAGATAGAGGTAATAAACCAGTGAAAGGAGCAAAGGCAAGATTATCCTTCCATTAACTTGTTAAGTATCTACTACCCTGCCAAAAAACTTAGATTTTAGGAACAAGTTGTTCCAATACATTACTCTGGAAGCAATCTTTGACTGAAGTTTCTTTCCCATATTGCAGAAATTGAAGGGAGGGATGAACGAGAAAATATCTCATAAACATTTGATGGAACTAAAAGGACATTTATATCTGATGCTCATGAAAGAAAGAAATCTGGTAAAGCACTGACCCATCAGCTCTACTGGAGGATTTATTAGACATACTGATTATTCACTTTTGGAACACATTATTGTTATGTATTTTATTTTATTTTTTCAGAAAATCAAGCCATGAAGTTTATAGATATTCTCACAGACCACCATCAACCGGGTCTGGTGCTAAAACTGCAAAGGACGTTTCTGCTTTAGCTTCTAATTAACTAGCATTTAAACAACAATCCTACATCACTTGCCTGCTTGTAAGATCACTTGCAAACAGTGTGATTTACTTCTATGGAGACACTGAACATAGTGTAGCTCACTATGACTCATCATAAAGCTTCATGCTTTATACATTTGCTTTCTTTTTAAAGAAAAATTATTCATCATCCCACAGTCATTAAATAAGATTTTACAGAGTTTCTTCTCCCTTGAAGGAATTCTTGTTCTACTTTTTGAGCATTAGCACTATGCAAAATTATAGAAGTGGGATAATTGAGCCTTCAATCTTTGAAACTTTACAGTTTTTTTAAAAAAAATCTAATTATTGCAATAAACAGGAGATGGGGAACCCATAAAAGAAATGGCTAATTCTGCAATACCAGCACATTGTATGTCTTTTTTTTAAAGTAAAGTGATAAGCTACTTGGTATCTGGTAACCAAGATTATTTCTGGTATGTATTTATGACAGTTGCTCTGTCCTGAGATCATGTGATCAACATTTATAATCTTCCCAGCTAGCTTCCAACCGGCCAAAGGCAATAGGAAAAGCCAGATTCACTTAATAAATGCATGATTCACTTAACAACTGTGGCAAAAAGGTCAGAAAGTGGGACACAAATCACTTCACAACTGCCTTGCTCAGCAACAAAAATCTCAGGCTTAATTGTGGTCGTAAGTCAAGGACTACCTTTATATGTGGTATAAGAGTTACAATTGTTTATTATTACATCTGCTAAATCTCATCTATTGTGAATGAATTTCTCTTGCTGGCTCCAATTGTATAGTTACCAGAAGATATCCAGCCAGTAGAATCAGATTTTGGGATATATAAAGTACATTTAATCTGATTAAGTAACTGAGACATATTGAACCTAATTTTATTGCTAATTTTAAAGAGAAGAAAGATCTTTTTAAACATTTTGTTTAAAGGTACTATTACTATTATTCTTGTCAATGAAGTCCGTCAGTAAGAAAAGACTGAATAATTAACGGGAAATGCTCATTTTACTCCTTAAAGACAGGAGTCTTACTCCACGCCAAAGACAGTGATAGCAATAAGATGAGGTTTGTTTTTGTATACATATGAACTCTAATATGATGTGCGTTTCCCAAATAAACATCTATACCAGAGCACTAGGATTCTCTTTTTGCACTTCTGTAAGTTTTGTGATGTATTTTGTTGATGCTGCATACAAAAATTGCATACAGTCTGAGAAACTATATTACACCACAGAATGTACCAGATACTTTTTAAGAAAACTTGTACATAGGAAAATTATAATGTATGTGTCTTGTGGGAAATTATGTACAAAAATATCTAGATATTTCACATATACAGTATATATATAAATTGAAGATTCATAACTGGCTGCATAAATAGAATACAATTATTTAAAAAATATTAAAAAATATTAAAAAATATTAATAAATAAATAAATAAATACATTCATATACTCCCTAAAATATCATGGATGCTGAATTTAAGGGTTCATAATGGTAACTGTAGGATGTTACTTTCTTAAATATTTCTCTCTCTTATTCATTCTCATCCCTTCATAAATGATTTCAAATGAATAATTGAGGAATGGAGGGGGGGTGTTTCCCATTAGTTTACAAAATATGTTACAGAAGAAGCTCCCAGAGGTTATATGGAGATGTCAAATATATATCAGTCTGGTTTTTCATTTTATGACTGATTTTAAAATAATGTCAATAAAAAAGATACAAGTTCTTTTAAAAAAAAATACCCAATATAAATATAATTCTTTATCTTCATCCCTTGTTTACTGTTAAAATTGATTTCTGTAAGTTACATGACTGTCCTTGTTTTGATTTTTATTTAAAGCAGTCCAGCTAGCACTGTGTACCTTTTCTGGTTAAGCAATCTCATTATATGAATGAAAGTACTCAGATTTGTATATAACTGATGTTTAGAAAATATGATTTGATTCAGTCTTTCTGGCTTAAATTCCATTCACACTGATTATGTCATTCCAAAGCTGAAGATCTGAGGGTTGTGTGATAAGCGCTAGCTAAGCCTAGGATTCTTCACAGTTGGATTCAACAAAACCCTTAGCTTTGCTAAAATATCTTTGTGGGAGTGTGCTTCTTGGAAAGGCGTGATCAAGCCTTTAACAAGGAAAGGGAGCAGCAGCCCACAGTTAATGTTAGCCTTAACCAAGATCACAGGAATAGTTATTTCAAATCCCAATAAGCATGCATCTAGCTCTACCATGATTTCAGCTATAGATTAATGTCCCAAATTTTCACTTAAAAGCTCAATCCCAGATATGTGTAACAAATTATCTCTTTCAGTGTATTATCTCTTATGAGCTGACACTATATATAGTTATTTGTCTCATGTAACCATCTTGATGATTTGATGCTTGTTTGCTTGTAGGATAAGTTATGTCTTTTCTTTTTTAGGAATCAGAGTTATCTCACTGAACATGGTTGTAAAAGATACAAAAGATGTAATTAAGTCTGTACTGATGCATAATAGCTTTCCAAAGTCATTAAAGAAAGGTATGGAACTCAACTGCAAATGTCAAGAGACTGAATCAGATATCTTATAAATGTAAACATGTGTTCCATTACTATGTTTCCGATTTTAGTGGAATGAACAATTTGCTTTTTAAAATGAGTGTTTGTGCATGCCTTTGAATCACTGTTGACTTCTGGAGATTGCCTGGACCAGTCCCTGCAGCTTTGTTAACAGGATTTCAGAAGTGGTTTGCCTTTATCTGCTTCCCAGGACTAAGAGAAAGTGACTGTCGGAATGCTAATTATGGACCTAAGGTGGGACTAAAACTTATAATTTCCCAGTTTCTAGATCAGTGCCTTAAACAGTTACACCAAGCTGTATCTTGTTTTTAAAAAGGATTGATGTTAATTAAGAAGATAGCTATGCAACTATATGTAGTAGAAATTCTGAGTCTAACAAATTAAATAATCAAACAATTCTATTTTGAAATGTCCCATATAAGATATATTTCTCTGAAACACAGCTGTCTCTGTGTTATGTAGAACGGCAGTAGTATAGTGCCCAACAGGGAAAAAAAATATGAACGGCAGCAAAATAGTTGGTTCAGATAACTCAGTAAGGGTAAATTTAGGTTCAGAACCCTCCAAACATCTGACCATCACTTTGCTATATCGGAAATGATACTATCTATCTATCTATCTATCTATCCACACTGATATAAGCTGCACAAATTACTACTCTGGAGTAGAACCATTATTTCTCATGGCTCACAAATTCACAATTTATTTTCTCCTTTATAGAGATGTAGCAAAGTTAACCAGCTGTCCCAAAAAGAAAAGACCTTCTACCTTGAGGTTTCCTAAATATTAATTTATAGCACAAAACCTGTGCTCAGATACATCAAGAATATTAGTGAGTTATGAAAATAACTCATTTCATAACTGATTAAATAACTGGCTATTCACAAGAGATGGAAAATAGAGGAAAGTGAAATGCAGAAAGTATTAATAGTTATCTTATTAGAAATGCCTTTTCAGAAATCAGAAGTTGGATGATAACACAATCATAATTGCATTTGTGAGTTAATATATAAATTAAAATGACTAATATAAAATAAAGTAAGAATCTTGTTCAAGCCACAAAAGATAATACTGGACTTCTTAATTAAGTGTGGTACAGATGCTTTGTGTTGCAATCATCTCTAACATTTCCTTATTCAAGAATGCGTTTTGAAGTAATTGACAGAATGGCAAAATTTATTTATTTATTTACTTCTTTATATAATCCCATTACTGAGAACTCTGTAATGAAGGACTCAGTCTAATATCATGGAAGAAAAAACCCGACTTGTACCATGAGTTTCTGTTCTCTTAGCCACATAACCTGCTGATCAAAATACCCTTAAAATCTGCTTTGTTTGGTTGGAGCTGATTTAGAAAAATGCAAGGAGCTACAGATAATACAGCTCCCTTGCATTCTGTATGTAAATACTGCTACATCTCACAACATTTTATTTTTTAAAACTCAGAGTTGTTAAACAGCTAACCCTAAAAGGATTTGTGCCATCATCCAAAACTTTCTTTACAAATAGTCACTGTCAATAATGGAATTATCATCACTTGCATTATCTGCCTTTCATTTCCCTTTTTCTTCACTGTTTCTCCCACTGTGCATCTCTCTCTAGTTCATCCTTTTGATAAAGGTGAATCTAGTAGGAAAAAAGCTTATCATCTATAATATGCCATCAATTTGTTGTTACCAGTTTTTTCAGGTAAACAAAACTGTCATATTAATGCTGTCAGCTGACACCAGCCATTGGTGGTTATTTTACAGAAAGAGATATTGTAAGATATTAAAGGGAAGGGGAAAAATTTGCATGTGAATATTTCCCCCCCCCCAAATCACAGGATTCCAAATATAAAGGGTGAGAGAGTCTTAGTAGCAGCCATTATGGGAATGTTACATTAATCTAATTTGCTTTATTGGTATGTCCTACCTACCTTCTTCCTAAGTCCCTGATTCTTTCAAAAGTCTCATTATTCCAGAGCATTATTTCTTCATTCCATCCAAAAATCAAAATACGGTACAAAAGAAGATGCTCTTAAAGTAGATTGTTGTTTATTCCAAAGTCATATAAAATATAAAAGACTGATGGGGAATTCATCCAACTAACCATGCAGTTCATAGAACTCTTAGATGACCAAATGAGAGGTTATCCAGAACATATTGTAGGCCTGCCTTTCTTCCATTGTTTTTGCTCAGCCCACTAGAACTTGAGGGCAACTGCAAACTATCTCAGCTTGCTTAATCTAGGAGCCATGTCATCCCTAGGCAGTGCCTACCTTCTATAATAACATTCCCCCAGAGATCTGGATGTATCCAACCCTACTGGCTTTTCATAAGGCTCCAAAAACCTGGCTGTTTCTCCAGGTATTCAGGTCAGGTGATTAAATAAAAGGTTGGGCAAGCTTATTGTGAATATGATTTTATAAGATTTCATTTCCCTTGAATGTCATGGGCTATTGTTTTTAATTCTTTGGTTTTAATCTTTATACACTACCCAGAATCACTGGGTCATTCTCATTTTGAGAATGGTAGCCATATAAATTATTTAAATAAATAAAATATTACAACATCCTAATAAAACTATTATTATGCGTAGATTTATAATTTGAATGTAATTAATTATAATTTGAATTTATAGAATCCTAAGTGAAACTGGGATATATATAATAACCCATGAAGACCACTATGCATTGTTTCAGGAGTACGGATACTTTTACAGAATCCTGTTTGTGGAAAATGACTCAACTGGAAAAAAATAATGTTCAGATAATATTTGTTGAGTTTCTTATAATCACTGTCTGATTATGAATAAACATCTCCAATTGCTTCATATATACATAAATTACTGCCAGCTGATGGGTAAGAATGCTTTTAATAGAAATCAACCTAAAGCTTTAATTGTAGAACACAACTGGATAGCAAATAGATTATTATTATGCCTTCATAATTAGCAAGAGCTTGCAGGATAGGAAATATTGATCTTATATCAGGAGTACACATCGAAGATATTTCATCATTATGTAAGGTCTCCATTTTATTTGGGGATTAAGTACCCAGATCATTTATATATTGGCAAATCCTTAATCATTATATTACTTCTATAGTCATTCTTCTGCTACTTATTTTATGTTGTTTGGATAAAATCTATTATTATTACTGTTCTTGTTTCGGATTTAAGGTGATTAGAATTATAAACATAACCTAAGAGAGCCAAGTGATGTGCATGCTATATATAATGTATTTTGTGATAGGGATATAATACATCAAACAGAAAGCCATGTAGAACCATCTCTCGTTCCTTTCACATGTTGCACATCCAAGATGATTACAAATACGGAACATGTACATGGACAGCATGGGGAGATGTCACAATGAGGATAGATCAGTAAGAGGCTTTATGACAGAAATGAATGGCAATGCATAGAACAGCGATGAGAAAGGGAGGACTGAGCAAAAAGGAATTCCATTTTAAGTAAACTATACCTTCACATCCCCGCTCAATCTGCCCGCTGCGGTGCAGAGCATCATTAATGAGATCTGGTAAACGCCCATTCAAGTCCACCGATGCTAGACAGCCCTGAAATCCATCTCTGGATGCTACCAGCTTTGGGAGATTGCTATACATTCCTTGAGCCAGTCCAGCAATGTACAGGTCACCTGAACGAAAACAGATAGGAGACAAGGAAAGTCCAAGGCAATCAGTGAGCGGTGCTATTTACCGTTATATTATGATCAGCATCTTAAAAGGCCTTATAACTAATGATAAGTTAGGTAATGCTAATAGGAGAGAACTTTGCAATATAAACAACTGTGTGATACAGAAATAAACAGCTACATTTATACATTGCATCAACAATATTACCATTCTCAAATTACAAACAATAACGATTTCACTACATTCTGTATGAGTCAGATTCCAAGTCTTATAGCCAGTTCTAGGCACCATACTATAGGACAGTGTTGGTGAACCTTTTTCTCGTGGCATGCCGGAAGCGTGTATGAGCGGGCGCAACAGCTCGCGTGCGTGCCAGCACCCATAATGCAATGCGAACCCTCCCGCATGCACATGCGCACATGACCCTGTGCATGTGCCCCACATTGCGTGTGCGCACCCTGCACATACACTTCGGGGGCCCAAAATGGTAAGCAACGGGTAAGCAACGCTGCCTGTGCCGTGAGGAACTTTGGAGAGAGAGGGCGGGGGCAGGCTGTGGCCGTTCTTGCCAGCTA
>JANHZT010006399.1:0-10152 GCA_032468215.1 Stegonotus admiraltiensis
TCCCTGACCTACGCACCTTTCGTCGAGCCCTGAAGACGCTTTTATTTCAACAAGCCGGGCTGGCCTAACTTTTTAAATTTTTTAAAACTTTTTAACTTGAATTTGTATCTTGGAAATTTTAAATCTGATTGTTTTAAATTGGGGTTTTTAGTTATGGGCCAAATTTGGTTTAATTTATTTTAATTTAATTGTTTTTAAGTTTTGCATTGTGGTGTTTTACTTGATGGCTGTTCACCGCCCTGAGTCCTTCGGGAGAAGGGCGGTATATAAATTTAATAATAAAATAAAATAAAATAAAATAAAATAAAATAAAATAAAATAAAATAAAATAAACAATGTTGACAGACTTCACCTACCAAGGAAAATGGGTGGGCATCCTACTAGGAATTCATGGAGAACTAATGCTAACCTTTACCCTAATCACAACCCTAACACTAGCCCTGTTTGGATTTTCAGCCTAATGGGATATTTCCATGTTTTTTTTACCAGGAAAGGCAGATAAGGCAGTCTAGAAAGATGTCAGTCCCCCTAAGCATCCCGAACCTACAAAATAAATAGCCACAAATCTAGTTAGCGAAATCAATTTTTCATTGTGAATTCATGGAGACCTAACCCTATCCTCTAAATTGAGCACCACTTTAATACCATTGGCATTGACAAAGGCAGCTTTTGCTGTCCTATGGCAATATCTGTAACCACATCAAACATCCACATCTGCCTATCCCAGGTCTTTGGAAAGATCTCTATTAATAGATAGACAAAAATGCCCAAATCAGTCTGAACATCTGGCTGACTATGTGATTGTTTCATAATAATAAAACAATCCATGTTACAAACAGTGCAGTATACATGCAACCTACTATTCAGCAAGGCTTGAGGGAAGAGCCATGTTTTCAAGGGTTCTTTAAAACAAAGTTGAATGGGAAAACTAGATGGATCTCAGAGGAATGTTTTTCCCCCCAGAGAACAGGTTCTGTAGCAGAGAAAATCATGGTGCCTAAGCTCCATCAGATGACATTGGTTAACAGAGAGGACTGGAGCATGTCAATTCTTCATGCTTGTACCTGGTGAGCAGAAGCGATAGAAAACAGAGTGTCCTTTAGACAACCAAGCCTTTTGCCAGGAAGAACAGTATAGGTGATAGCCAGCACTTTCTATTTGTACTTGGAAACTTATTAGCAACCAGTATGGTGCAAGGATGCTACATAAATATGATGTGTTATGCCCATAATTACCTTTATCAATGCATTCTGAATGAGTTACAATTTCCAAGTGGTTTACAAGGGCAGGTCCATATAGCATATTGCAATAGTTCACATACAGGGTAAGCAAAGTGTCATTTATTTATTCACTTATTTATCTTAGCCTTAGCCTGAAAAATAACCAAAAGGGAACTTCATAATTAGATTCCTCTAAGACCTTCTGTAGCTGAATCCCAAATGCTTTCTCAACAATATTCCCTAAAATGGGGACATTGGAGACAGTACAAAAATTGGGCAGTACAATTAGATCCAGTGAAAGCCTCTTGAGGAGGGGATACAGCATAATCTAAATGTCCTCATGCTGTAATAGTAGATTCCTGTGTATTAAAAAAGAAATATTAATAAATTATGCTGTTTCTAATTATGCATGTACTATAATATCTAATTGTTTGGCCTGATTATCTCTTAAGTGTATGATATAACAATCTAGTTCTATCAACTTTCTTTTAAATCTATAAAATGGAACATTTACTAGTTAGGACAGGGTTGATCACCAGCTGCATTTTCCCTATGGGAAAGGAAGGGACTTTCATCTGGAAAATCCCATAGTGGCTTTGTAATAAAAATATTCAAGTTACTTCCAAACCACTTGGCACTGCACAGTTGTTATTAAGGGTAACACTTCTTCAACAAAGTAACTTGATAATTGATGAGTGGAAAAGATTTGTTGGGAATACAGTTTACAATTTTTTTCTTTTTAAACTTTATATTAAGTTGTGGTGTTTTAATTTTTTTTTACTGACTATTACTTGTGAAAATCTGGCAGTGACCTCCTATTTAAGCTTTTAGTCTGGAAACTTACTTTATTAAGGATGGCAAACATAAAAACAAATAGGTTGTTTCTGGAACTGATCTTTTTTTATTTTAGAACAATATCACATTCAGCTTTTATTAATCAGATGCTATGATTAAATTTGCCATATTAGTGGAAATATATGTATTTATATTGTAGGTAATATTATAAACCTCAACCACAATCTTGAAGACAGCATTTAAACTGAGTAAAGAGGCACCCCGCTATGCAGCAACAAAATTATAACCCATCGGCTCACAAGTAACAACAGCCAGTAACTCAAACTATCAAATAAGTCAAAACCAGACCATGACTCAGAAGCACCCAGATAATAACTCTAATCATAATCTGCATCACCCAGATGGTACTTAACTATAGCCCAGCAACAACAGTCAGGCAATCAAACAGTCCAAAATCAGATCATGACTCAGAAATATCGGGAAAAACAACAACATTCAAATTAATTTGCATCTCATAAAAAGGTATTTAAAGACCTGTGTTCTGACAGACGAGCACAACTCAAAACACATTGATGATGTCTCCTCACTGGACCTAATTGTACTGCCCAATCAAGGTCGACTCAACCTTCCATCCTTTCTAAGGTGGGTAAAATGAAGACTCAGATTGTGGGGGCAATAAGCTGACTTTGTATAAATATACAGAAGTATGAAGGCTATTGCTTAACACATTGTAAGCCGTCCTGAGTCTCCGGAGAAGGGCGGCATATAAATCAAAGCAAAAAATAAAAATAAAAATAAAATGGTGACAAACGTTTGCAACCAAATTGCCAAACTTGGAACTCAAACCAACAGCCAAACTACCAACCCGAGCTACTAATATTCAAACACATTTCATTTATAAATATGGCAGAATCTGTCTTTTCAATGACTAACATTTATAAAAGTAAGTTTTTTCTAACTATTACAATATGGTTGGTTTTGTTAGAAATAAATGTGTGGTTTGTTGCTCCATCAACATCTGGGGATTCCAATTGTAGATATAATTATTCGTTAGATTTCTATCTTATCTTGCTTTCAGGAGAGCTATATGACATTCAGAACGTATCCATTTTCTACACAACACAAAGTTTGTAAGTTAGAATGAAAAATTGTGACTCACCAAAATCAGTTGATGATCTTCCAAGGTTAAAGGTAGCCTTAAATCTGGGCTTCCCTATAGATATTAACATAATAAATATTCAAAAGTGCATTAGTTCAAAATATGACAATAATATACAGTGATAAAGTGACAGTAATACCCTTATAGTCAGTTCTTCACAGTAAAAAGAAAAAAAAATGAAAACACCCCATCCATTTTCCCCTTTACAATAAAAATAAGAATCCCAGACATTATCCATTGAAAAATTAAAGTCATGTTACATTAGAAACAAATAAAGAAATTCTTATTGAAGTTGTCTTAAGCATACTATTAGCTAAATAAGCTTTGGATAACATACATTGTCTTAACTTTATACTAGGTGTCAGGGTTCCAAGTAACACACCCATTTGTGCCAAAAGATCAACATCTCAGCAGAATCTCTTGTTTCTTCTACTCTTTCTCATATATTGTTGTATTATGTCCACAGATTAAAGTTTTACATGTCTGCCTCTGTAGGTATGCATCCATTAGGCAAGGCAATGACTTGGAGATTCTATTTGAAGCTGTTGTTAGTTAAGTAAAAGCAAATAATTAGGTTAAACATTACGTTTTTCTACTTCACTCTCCCCAGATTACTGTTGATGTGTTGCTTTATTTTCCATTTAATTTTCCAGTATCCTCCAATAAATAGTTCCAGGTTTGGGCTTATTGCAGTGAATAAACACTGCTTTAATCAAAAGCAGAGGTCTCAACAATCATTCTTTCCCAAAATCTACAGAGCCATGCAGTTTGAGGATCTTCAAAATTTGTTTACTTACTTTTATTTATTCAAAGTTGTTACAACTGCCCAACTCTCTTGTTCAAAACATCTCTCAGGTAGCAGGTTGGTGAAAGCTACTGAGCACTGAACTAATAGATAAAAATTGTGCAGGTTTTGATATTTTGGATAGCAACAAGTCAAAGGGGGTAAGTTAGGAAAGAATCAGAGGCTATTGATGGCAGTGATATATAGCACCATTAAATTAATGAGACATCACCAAAGCCTATGGCTGGCTAATGGTAGACATTTAAGATAGCTTCTTAAATGAAATTGAATGTTATTGGCAAGTTCAATATCTGAGATAGCAATCTATCTGTCTGTCCACATATCATCTGAATTTATTATTTTTTTAAAAAAAAATCAATAGAAGGTAATACAAAAAAAATCAGTTTTTATTTCCATATACAGCATGACCTGTTTTGTTCAGGACTAAACATTAAAATCATGACTAAGTGTTTTTCTGATCTAGGAGTCATATGTATAGATTTTAATTATCTGCTGACAATATCTTACCTTTGCCTTTAAAAAAAAACAAATGAAAAGAAAAACAATAACTGGCATTCCAAAGCTTTAATGGTTAAGCCTGAGTATGTTTTAAATTAGGGCTGTCTTCATTTGCGGGGACATTTCTATCAGAACTAGGAATTTATCCTTCAAGAAGGGAAATCTGGAAGGTCCCCAATGGTGTCTCCTTTGAACCTGTCCTGTTCCTAGGTATTTTTCAATGGAAAGCATTGATGTTTGAAGGCTGTGTGATGGCAGCCAAACCTCCCTTTCCATAGATCACTGGAGCATGTCAATTATTCTTTTGTATTATTAAGTTTTAAATTCTATGCTTTTTCTAATACTGAGGTCCTACTTTTATAGGACGAATATAGTATGTATTTTTAAAGTGTGTAATAATCCTTTGCCGGGGGAATCTATGACAAATTCCTACGGGAAAGTGCAGAACATTTGAGGGAGGTGGGTGAGGTCAAAAAATTCAAGAGTGCACTTATCTGATCTGAGGCCTTCATCACATAGTCATGATTGCTACCTTGCCTTTCTGATGTTCTCCCCCACCCCAAATGTTCCTGTTCTTTCTGATAGGAAATTTTGCCTAGATCACCGGTGTCAAACTCACGGTGTCATGTTGCTGTGACGCAATGTATTGTGACATTTTTTCCCTTTGTGGAGCTGGGGTTGGTGTGGCCTAATCGCGGTGCATATGTTCCATTGACACTCCTGGCCTAGATGGTAGGAATTGCAAATGGAGCTGGTCAATGTCTCCCTAGAATTCCTTGGATTTTTTTTTTTTTGATGGAAGCAGAATAATTACTGTGGTATAAAATACTGGAATGTAAACAGTGTTTGTGCCTAACATTTGTGGAGCAAAAACAAAATTGGAACTGTTTCCCAGATATTATCTCAGAAGTAGAATATAATGGGCCACACAGAACCTGTATTGGGGTTGTTTCACTATTATAGGGTCCTCTTACTGGCCTTATAACATCTGCATGGATTCTCATACCTTTATTATTATTATTATTGCTAAAAAAAACCCTGGTGAGGGATTAAAATACGATTACAATTAGTTAAAGTAAAATGTTTATTGGATATAAGTAGATCTTATTTGCAACACAGGCCACAAATTAAATATACACAGTTTCTTAACTGTGCTTTCATTAAACAGGTTGCAGAGGCAGCAAAGCAGGAACTAGAGGCTTTAGGGAGGGATGGGCAATCTGTCCAATTGTCTCTTCCAATGACTGTTAACCAGTAACAGCATTTTAATTGGGTAACATGACATTAAAATGACAGATGGTAACTTTAACTGAACAGATTCAAGCAGAATAATAACAGTCTGCCACTATTTCTCTGTAAAGTCTTGGAAGTAAAGAATTAAAAATTTTAGCGATGTATTTATATCATTTCATTCAGACATAATACACACAGGACTAGTCCTTCCCCATCCTGATACTCAACAGTTATGCTAGTTGACAATTCCCAGCTTTCTCAGGCCATGAAAGATGGTTACATTAAGCCAGGCTCAAATGACAAAGAGTTCTAAAAATATTTCATGAAGATGATGTCTTACCATATGACGTCTCTGATGTGTGTTTTGAAAGTATTTTGTTAATCACTTTATGATCTTATATGTCCCCATAGCATCTGCTTAAAAGTGTATTATAAGAAATGCAAGTGATCAATTTGTTACCCTGCTAAGAATATTAAACTATGGGAGATTTTGGCAGTCTTTGAAATCTCATAGCTTTTAGGTTGTGCAACTGTTTGGGGGTGTTATAGAAAAGAATAATGAATAGGATTTTAGCTATGATGAACTAAATGGAAAAACACTAATAAAGAAAAAAACCCCTAAATTATATCCATGCTGTTGTTTTAAGACAATTAAATACAATATTAGAATTTTTACTGTCTGCTTATGGAAAACTATTTGCATTCCAAATTTTCTCCTTGTTTATTTGTAGATAAACAGGCACTACAAGCATAACGTATCTTCTGCTCTGTCCATCATTATGAGGCCATCATTTCTGTAAAGATTCTTCTACAGAACTTCCTGTCATCTGGAGAAGTGAACTTCATGGTCTTTTATAACCATGAATTGTATCCAATGATCAGTTCCTTGTTAACGGAAGCGTATTATAGCAAAATGAGGATGGAGGTAATTTTGTGTCATCCTGAATGTAAACATTACATTTTTAGAACTTCTTTCATTGATTGATTTCATAAATATTAGAAACATCCTTACAGTTTGTTTTCTTTTTCTTGTTCTATCAACAGGAACAAATACGGATCAGTATCTGGACTAACTTCACTATATTTACTTTACATCTAATCACTTGTGACCTATTTTTAGGTGCATTTTTACTTGATTGCTGCAAATTGATCTCACATGTTTTAAAATGCTCAGGGAAATCTGTTATGAATTCTTCATACTTAGGTTGTAGCTATAAAGTTTGAAAAAGATTATTTTGATTTCTCTCGTTATAGCAAATTATAGGTTTTCTGCCATTCATTGAAACAAAATGTCAGAGTGTTTACAGCATGGCTACTATTTTGAGACAACCCAGGAGCAAAATACAGGACACAGATGTTTTGTCATTGCAAAGAGTGGTATATATACCAGACTTCTATATACAGACATACAAGTGGTAGACAGACAAGCAATCATTCTTCAACTCTACACGGAGAACTACAGTGCAAATACATGCAACAAGGAGAATGAAACACGAGGAGAGAGAGTGACACCCTCCCATGACCTCCCTTATATAGACAGCAGCAATAACCCTGCTGACTCATTCTCAGTCTTAAAAGGGCAATAACCCTGCTGACTCATCCTCAGTGGGCCACATCC
Organism: Stegonotus admiraltiensis; assembly: GCA_032468215.1. Taxonomy (NCBI): domain Eukaryota; kingdom Metazoa; phylum Chordata; class Lepidosauria; order Squamata; family Colubridae; genus Stegonotus; species Stegonotus admiraltiensis. The sequence goes on from JANHZT010006399.1 coordinate 7,329, forward strand.
TTACAACGGCTGGTCAGCTTTAAATCTGCATTACACTGACACAAAATATAGAAAGTAAGAAAATATTCTGAGTAGCTGTCAACAGTGGCACATGAAAAAAATATTTCTTTGATTTAGAGAATGGTCCAATTGACTAGTTACTCAAGGCAAATTACGAATATGGTTAAGACCTCTCCTATGATCCTTTGTAGCATATTACACTATATCCTTTGTAGGTACCAATAGTAATGGGTACCCTGCGTGCAATCCCAAAGCAATTGGAGCACCATTTGAACATGTCAGCACTGACAAATTCACCATCAGCGAATTGCAAAAGGCAGCTTTACTTGGAACAACTTATATCCTACGATGATATCTGTAACACCATCAAACATCCACATCTGTCCTAGAGCCTTGGGAAGGACTTGATAGGCAGACAAAGATGTCAAATCCAGTCTGAACATCTGGCTGATTGTATGACAAATCATAATTAATAATAAGATTTGGTGGTTCAGGACCTAGAGATGATAACTTGTATATTCCAAATTCGTTTATTTGCATTATATTATTAGATTAATGTCATTCTCTTCTTTATTTTCAATGATTCAACCACTTTTAATTTTATTTTTACATTTCTAAGCTTTTATTTTATTTGTATATGCTACAGCTCATTGGTCCATGAGTGTAAATAAAACGTATTGATTGATTATGTGGCATCAGGTTGTTTTCAACTCCTAGAGAAAAAAATACCTTTCTCCATTGAAAGGAATAATAAAGAAAATTACTACTACTGAAAAAAAGACAGAAATAGATATAAACAGCTGTATATATTTTTAGAAGTATAAATATCTATGTTGCAGTTAATGGTTGAAGGAAAAAGTAGAAAGGAGGAATGTATTATTGAACTCTTCTTTTTACAATCTATTTTTTATTATATCTTCTTACAGTTCTGTTTCTGTCTCCTTTTTTATTCAATGCCTGTGCATTAACAAAATGAATTAAGTACTTAAAATATTATTACTATATTACAATACAGAAAGATGGGAAGAGGAGCGTGAATAGCACTGAATTATATTTGTGTATCTTAAGATGTAAATGGTTTTGACTTGTCTAGAATTTAATAATCTCAGTCTTACCTTAAAAGGAAGAAGTTTTATGGCTGCTCTGAATATTTTAGTCATACCATCTTATTAAAATTACTTTGGACTCTCCCTTTCTAAATTTATTGTACACACATAGCTTGATTGAGCTTCCTATCAGCTATTTTTACCTGGTGTAGTAATTCTTAGTGTATAGTGCCACCTCGTGGCTAGAAATGTAGCTTTTCAAGAACAGGAGAGTTTGTCCCTAAATAGAAAAGTTTCATGTTTTCCTAAGTACTACCAGCTTCATGATAATTTAGAATTTTCTGGATTCAATCTGTGTCTTGATGGCATGAAATAGGTTCAGTCTATAAAGGCATGTGCTACAATAACCAAAGGACTCTTGTTTTTGTTACAAACATAGGGATAATATGACTATTACTTCAGATTTAATAGATTGTGATCTCCTAATCACAATCATTATATAGTTTTACAATGAAAATAAACTGGTGTCATATCACTGTTGCAACTATTTTAGGAGTCATATTTATTTTTCAATTTGGGAGCCTTGAAAGATCACAAGAGGCACAACAGAAAGTTCATCTTTTTGATGCTGCATTTTTAAAATTAGGGAGGCTTGAAGCAAAGTAAATATGTCACAGGGTAGAAGACCGGAGTACCTTACAGCCAAGCCATATAGTGCTTTATTATTCAAAACCAGCTCTTGAACATGGAAACCAATCAGTAAACATTGAAATGACCAGACATAGATATTCGCTTACAGTAACATCTCACATACACTAGCATTCCAGGGGTAGGTTGCTACGGGTTTGTCCCAGTTTAGGTGAACCGGTAGTTGCTCCACCCACCCAGATGCCATCAAATATGCCCTGCACGAGTGAACCAGTAGCAAAGGTAGCAGTGGTGAAACCCACCACTGTAGCATTCTGTCCACTGTGGTCTACAACAGTTTAGAATTGTTATTAGAATTATTCTTTCTAATAAGGCAGTACTATACAGAGAACATTATGATGAACTTTCAGCAGGAGTCAACAGTCTCTGGTGGTGGAGGTTGAAAAATCATGGTCTTGCTCCTTCAAAATGAGAACATCGTCATATAGTGCTATCATTAGGGCCAGGGGTGAAATCCAGCAGGTCCTGACAGGTTCTGGAGAAATGGTAGCGGAAATTTTGAGCAGTTCGGAGAACTGGTTGTGGAAATTTTCAGTAGTTTGGAGAACCAGCAAATACCACCTCTGGCTGGCCCCAGAGGTTGCTACTCTGCAGACAGGTTGCCTATCTTATCCCTAGAGCCAGAGGTGGTATTCAGCAGGTTCTGACCAGTTCTGGAGAACCAGTAGCGGAAATCTTGAGTAGTTTGGAGAACCAGTAGTGAAAATTCTGACTGGCCCCACCCCCATCTATTCTCTGCCTCCCAAGCGCCAGCTGATCGGGAGGAAATGGGGATTTTGCAGTAACCTTCCCATGCCCACCAAGCCACACCACACTCACCAAGCCACGTCCACAGAACCAGTAGTAGAAAAATTTGGATTTCACCACTGATTAGGGCCATGTCTGAGCTAAAATGTTTCTGCACAAATTGTAACTTTTTTTGTTGGGGTTAAGTCTAATCTACCTTCCCAGATAATAACTCTCACAATGGCTATATATTGGCCCAGAATTCTGATATAAAGCTAGGTTGTAAAGCTTGTTGATAATTGCTCAATCCAAACTGACACACGATGTCGGCTTTCTTCAAATAA
>JANHZT010006399.1:35491-48342 GCA_032468215.1 Stegonotus admiraltiensis
TAGAATAGAATAGAATAGAATAGAATAGAATAGAATAGAATAGAATAGAATAGAATAGAATAGAATATTCTTTATTGACCAACTGTGATTGGACAAACAAGGAATTTGTCTCTGATGCATAAGCTCTCAGTATACTGTATATACAAACAACAAAGTGATAAATCATGAGATACAACCAACAAAGTGATAGTCATAAGATACCAGTAGGAGTGGTAATAGGAAAGATGAGAAGGAATAATAGCAATATAGTCCTATATATGGTTAGATATCATTAGGCATAAGGCAGTGCTATGGGAATTGTATGTTTAGCAAAGTGAGGGTTTGGGGTAGTACAAGAAGTAAACTTTATTATAAAACGTTATAGTTTTGATTCAAAGACAAAACAAAAAAGCAGATTCTGAGGTAGCAAATGAAAAAAACACCATAAAACCAATGATGTCAAAATATGGTGTATTTTGCTGACAGCAAAACAAAATTTAGTTGCATTCAGAGAAATAAAATTACATAGATCCACAGTAACATTTGTAAATAAAATCGGTGCAAGTGGCATGCCTGGAAATCTGACTAAATGGGGGCTTTAGCTGCAGCCTAACAACTCTGTAATATGAGCAACATAGTACCTTGGCTTATTGTTTAAAGGAACTCTTTACCATAGGGCAAAGTTCAATTGGGATACCCCATAGCTTCCCCTCAAAAACAGCTATTGGAAAGGCATTTAATTTTGCCAGGATGAAGTTGTTTTGAATTTGGTAACTATTATTTGGCTAAAATATCTATCTGGTTTGAAAAAAAGGAGGCAAATGGCTACCCTTAAGAGTTACCCTGCAGTAAGATGGGCAGCCAATAAATTTGATAAATAAAAACACATACCATTTGTGAATGGTGGCCAGTCTGATTGGACTTCCAGGTCCTTGGTATGCTGTTGAAAGATTGCCACCCCATGCTCATGTCCCATCTTCAGGATTGTGTTGGGTGAGAAACGATAGCATTTCAGTTTCTCATGCAACGCCCTATCCTCAAAGGAAACAAGGTCATCAGTTAAAATCAGAGGTGTCAAGCCCTCAGGAAAAAAAAAAGGAACTTAGCCAATAGGAGAAGATGCTTGTGTAAATACGAGTTTCCATTTTGGTCATGCCAGCCTTATGGTGCAACACAACATTAAGAACAAATGTTAGACCTGAAAGAATTTAGACAGCACTCTAAGGAGGAACTAAATGGTCCCAACTGTGCTGTTAGCCAAGTTCCCAACTGAGCTGTGAGCTATGCCCAGATTGCAACCAAAAATTAGATAAAACTATTTTAGCACCGCAGGTATCCTGTAATAGAAAGACTGCAGGGCTGTTGCTGACTTCTGTAGATTTTGGACAATGTACAGGTAGTCCTTGCTTAATGATTGCTCTGTTTAGCAATCCTTCAAAATCACAAAAACACTGAAAAAGTAATTGTGTGACTAGTCCGCACCTAATCCTGACCATCATCATGGTCTCATAATTGAGATTCAGATGTTTGGCAACTGGCATGCAATTATGAACTTTGCAGCATCCTGCTGTCACGTGAGCACCTAATGCACACTGCACAGTCGGCTTCCGACAGGCAGTGTCAATGGAGAAGATGGAATAAAATCATAAGTTGTAGTCATGTCTTCATTAATGACCATGGCAGAAGTGACCTTGTAAATCTGTTGCAGTTACACAATAAGTCATTTAATGACTATGTCACTTAGTGACAGAATTGCCAGTCCCAATTGTGGTCATTAAGTGAGGACTACCTGTACTTGATATGTGCACTGCATTTATTGGTAGCATAAAGCACTACCCTTAAATACTTGAAGATTTAATCTGTTCTTCAGAATTCTTGAGTTTTAGGTTCTTAGTAAAGCAAATTATTGCATAGTTAATTTTGTACTACAATGTGCAGCTAAATTTGTACTACAATGTGCAGCTAAAGGACACAAAGCTTGCTTCACACCAATTGGTGTTTGAAATAACAGCACAGCATCATCTACAATACAGGAGGATGGCAATATGAATTCTACAGCTTGACCACTGTAATCGTAATTGGCCCTGGATTTTATGAATTTGCATTAAAAGCATGTATCTCTATGTTCTAAAATAGGTTGAGTTATACTATTTTGAGAACACTTCACGTTGTGATGTGTGAATAAAAAAAGGAAGAATACAGCAAACACAACCATGTCTTCAGGGCCCTTGAATATATCTCAAAGCAGGCCTTCCTAAAATCTAAGGAAATCTGAAATAAAACAGCAGTTTCCCCTTGGGAAAGTACATTAAACAAACAGCTGTGTTCTGTATATTAATTTTATTTCCAGATAAAGATTATATGCAAAAGCATTTCAATAATATCTCTAACAAGCTTATTTTCTAAAGCTAGTGTAGTGTAATAATAAATACACCATATTTACTCCAGGGCGGTCTTGATTTAATTCTCTACAGAATCACGCAACTAGTTGGTGACAGGAGGGATCTCAGAGAAGTCACTTCCCCCCCCCGCCCAACCTAATCAAACAACCAGAATTATGGTGGAGATAAACTTTATAACAAGGTACAATTATCATGAACTCATGAAACTCTAAGTTCCTTGGAAAATGAGTGGGATAAAAATAGGACATGTAAATAATAGAAGCAACACATTTCAAACTAGTTGTAGGGAAAGGCAACTCCAGCTTTAGCATGCATACATCTATATATTAGGCACAGGTTTGTGCAGAATCACACATCCTCACCCATACACTGAAATAAGGAGATAGATGCTTTTCTAAATGGTTGAGGGTCAACAAATTCATAGGAGGGATACAAGAGAAAAACAGAATGGAAATGGAGCAGGGGTGAAATGCTACCTGTTCGGGCCAGTTCATCTGAACCAGTAGTAAAAATGCTACTGGTTCACCGAACTGGTAGTAAAAAAACGTAAAAAAAAAGTCCGATGATTAGCTGAGCAACGTGCAATCATTGGAACTTTTTAAAAAAACTTTTAAAGCATTAAAAAAAAGTTTTTGTTTGCATTTTTTACTACTGGTTCGGCGAATCAGTAGCATTTTTTACTACCGGTGCATGCACGGCCAGCGAACCGATAGAAAACTGGTTCAGATTTCACCATTGAAATGGAGGTAAAGATAATGACAGAATGAATATATGATTCTTCCTGTTACTACAGCTTCATACGCCTACAAGTCTGAAGGCTAAAGTGTAATTTGACCGGCTTTGCAAAAAAGGTAGTTTTAAAGGATTGTAAGAAGGAAAAAAAATGGCATTGCGGGTCAGACACAGAGATACGAGGTTTTTCTTCTGTTATAGACATTTCCTTTCCCAATAAAACTGACATGAAAGGAAGTAGTTGGGGCGGGAATGGAGGGAGGGCGGGAGAAGGTCAATTCCCTTTGGTTTGGTATAATAGCCTGATGATCCTGAGAAATGCCAAAAAAAGTGGATTCCTTAACAGGCACTACTTGGCCTGCAGCCCATGTCAACTTGACACTGGCTGCTGTGTATGCTTCCTAGAGATGTAGGCATATTAAATTACAAGCGGCTAAATGGGAACAGTACTGCAAAAGCTAAAGAAAAAAAAGGGGATGCTAAGCAATATTTTTTATTTCTGATTCTTTTCTGAGCTATTTAATCCTATACTGAGCAGGTAGTGATTGTTCTTTCCCTCCTTCCTCCTCCCCTCCCTAAGTTTTCATTCATACATTTCATTCACATTCATGCTAAAGCAGCAAGAAGGGCAAATGGATTGCAGATTTTTGCCTGGCAGATTACTTTGCCTCATTGCTTAGCTCAGTCTTTCTCAACCTTGAAAACTTTTAAGATCTGTGGATTTCAGCTCCCAGAATTCTGGGAGCTGAAGTCCGAACATCTTCATGTTGCCAAGGTTGAGAAACACTGACTTACCTCGAGATACAGTAAGTGCTGAGAACATCTGCTTTTGACTCCCTACTTTTTTTACTTATAGAAATAGTATTTTTTATTTTATCTGTGGTCTCCATTTTCTGCACCTGGGTTTTGACAATATTATGTTTTCCATGTCTTTAGGATGTTCTAGTGCAGTGTTTCCCAACCTCAGCAACTTTAAGATGTATGGAATTTGAGTGTTGAAGTCTGCACATCTTAAAGTTGCCAAAATTGAGAAACATTGCTCTAGTGGGAATTTGGGGGCCAGTTATTTCCCAGGGTTTTATTACTAAATGTTATTTTTCACTTATTGATCTAAACTATGCAAACATTCCCCTCCTCCTATACTAGAAATATTGAAATATTATTACAAGTTTTGAAGAGTATATTGTACCCACTGACAAACAAGAGAGATCAGCTTGACCATATTTTTTAAACAAAAAGATCCATTGTTGTTTAATATTGGCCTGCAAAGTTAACCATGATTCAGCAAGATTGGATCTTTGTTCTGTGGTATCCGATTGCCAGCCTGAGAGTCAAGGATTGCATGACCTCATAAACCTCGGATATACTCCAAAAGATTATCAAAAGTTTTACCAAGTGGTGAGTTTAATTGAGAGACAAAGAGAAAGGATTCAGAATTTATTTAAATAGAGGTAAAAAAAACCCAAAACACTGTGCGATTCAATCTGGGTTGGTCACCAGAACCAGAAGTTTAGTTTTTCAAGTTTTTAGACTCATATTGGAGCCAAAGTCCAAAGTTTTGGAATGTCTCTCTCACCAAAATGTATATATGTGCCTTCATTCATGAAATAAACACTGTTTCGCATCAATCCCAGCAACCAGTGCTTTAAAGTCTGCCCCCCAGCCAGCCTGGTGTGGCTCTTAATCTGGAAAGTGTAGCATAGTCCTATAGTAGGGATATCTTGATCCAATCCTTGGAGAGAAATTTCAATAGGAAAGCTGGGTATCAATACCAAAATGGTTATCCTCCTTTCAAAGGTCCATAGATACCCAGGATATTCTGTTTATTACCAGACTTTGCATATGCAGTGAAGTACCAGCTTCAGCCAATGCCAGGCTAATCAAGGTGAGATAGGGAACCCTTGAGAAGGTACCAAGGTGAATTCAACAGAAATGCAAAATAGCAATAGCACTTAGACTTACAGTATGGTATATACCATTTCATAATACTTTACAGCGCTCTCTAAGCGATTTACAGAGACAGCATATTACCCCCAACAATCTGTGCTCATTTTAGTGACATTGAAAGGACGGACAGCTGAGTCAATCTTGAGCCAATCAGGATCGAAGGAAACGAACAGCTGGCAGTCAGCAGAATTAGCCCGCAGTACTGATTCTAACCATTGCACGATCGTGGCTCCTAAAATACTAAATTTATGGCTGATTTTTTCAATGGCAGGTAGCTGAATTATTTTGCTTCTCTTGTAATCATTGCAGAGCTGTCTCTGTCATATTTTTTAACACTTAGGTGCTAAATTCACATTTTTTACCCAAGAGGTACGTTCTTGCTATTTCCAATGTTCTTTTGCACCTTTCCTTCTGTTCAGACAATGTGAGCAGGGACAGATGCCATCCTCCTCATCAACACGTGTGCAACCCAGGAGGTCCAGCGATGGTGGTGGGAGCAAGGAAAGACCTGCTCTTAGCTCTCTGCTGCTGGGGAGCCCAGCCTGTTGTAACTCAATATTTCCTTCTCACCCACTTCCCTTGTAAAAAAGCCTAGCAAGATGTCTGTCACCAACACTAAAATAAACATCACCATCTGTTGGTAAAATGACATTATTCCTTCACTCAGGGATGTGACAAGGGGCAAGGCGAGTGAAATAATGGGAAATGAAATCAATTAGACTGAAGGACTTCAGAAAGAAGACTGATAGGAACAACAGCGGGAAAACATATTGGGAGCTTTTTACAATTGAAATGTGAGGTTTAACACGTTGAGCTTGACTCAGGCAGGCAACTTCAACAACAATAAATGTAGAAAAAGAGAACCCATTTTACTTAAACACTTTATCACCTCTGACTCCCAAGGCTATTTTCAGTACCTTAGCACAGAATGTCTCTGTTCATATATATTTACAGTGAATAAGGAAGCAGCTGGTTTAGAAGACTTTAAATGTTATAATAATTGAGGTGGGGGGAGACAGAGAAAATCTTTGCTTAAGAGCTAAAAGAATATGTGGCAGGGGGTCGTGGAACTTCACTTCCTTCCCCGATTGTTACTATAGCCATTTGCTTTGCTTTCCTGGCTGCGGTATAAAAAGTGAGGCAGACTTTGAGAAATGTTACTGGAACATTGATGGAAAGGAAAGCTATGCAGTCTTTTGTTCTTAGAGCATGTATGACCCTCCATTTCCACCTTGTCTTTAGTTTGCAAGCATATGACTGGGGTGACGATAAAAACAAAAAACAATTTTTTGGCAATTATAACTTTGAACCTTAGGAATGTCACTCCATTTTCAACTGCAAAAATAATGAATGTTGGTCTCTAGCTATGTCCTGCAATCCTAGCAATTTCTTTGCTTTAGGACTGGGTTGTCTGAAATGGTCAGTATTGAGCCCCACCTCCTATCCAAGAGGACAATAAATGGCTAACATTATTATTAGCCGTTCACAACAATGTGAAGTCACAGTTGGCAGCTGTGTTGACCTTCATACACATCAAGTTCTTCCCAAGAACTTACGACATTGTAATGTATAGTAGCAATGTATGTGTGGATCTAAGCTGTATGGACTTTTGCAATTGACAGATGGAAATTTTGTCAATGTACAGATTTTCTGAGTGCTGTCCAAGATCTTTTGGTATGGCATCCATTGTGCTGATAATCACTAGTATCACACAGCTGGTTTATGCTATAATCTTTATTATTTTATTGATAAAACTATGATTTATAATGCTATTAGTTAAAATAGTATTTATTCAATTATTTTCATCTAAAAAATCTATGGCAATCAATCTGAAAATTCATGAAGGAATTAATGAACTAGAGAGTTTGGAGACACCTAATCTAGGGCAATATAGTGTTGAGGGACAACACTACTCTTTCCTTCCTTCAGGCTCAGTGCACCCCCCAAAATTTGAGAAACAATTTTAAGCAGAGAGAAGTATTTATAAAAACATAAGCAAACAATGGCATTTTTAGTAAAGCAAAGTAACTTCTAAAGAGTAAAACTTTATAAAGTGATATATGAAAATGGTGGAAACAAGGCTACTTTTCAAAAACTGAAAACTGTGGAGAGGTAAAATAAATGGAATTGGTATAAACTAATTTTGACTTCTAAACTAATTTCTCTTCTTACTATTACATGTCTTTAATTTTTATGGTTTGCTGGTTCTTAATCCTTTTTTCTCCTTGCTTCACATACCACTGTTTGTTCTGAAAGGGCATAGTGAAATGGATATGTAGGTTTATATACAGAATATCTTCTGAAAAAGAGTTTATAGCATCTGCAGTTTTTTAAAATCACTAACTGGTCATAGATCAATGTTGTCGACTTGAAATGTACTATTTTCAAACACCTCACTTTTTAAATATCTTATAAGTTGAATTCAGACTCATCGGATATTGCTAAGGCAAATGTTTTTTTCAAAGTTGACAACTTTAAATTGTAGTAGACTTCAGTTCCCAGAATTCCCAGCCTTTCTGGGAGTTGAAGTCCTCACATCTTAAAGTTGCCAACTTTGAGAAACACTATGATTCTGACAGCTTTGAAAAATGTTACAGAAAACTAAACAACCCACATGAAGGCAGTCCTTTTATAAGGTCAAATCAAAGTTACCAAATGCCATTTAAATGTTTAGTTTTTTTTAAAGCAATGTAATTATAAAGAAAATAATGAAGAAAAATGTAACAGACTAAAATACCAGCTACAGTATATATAAAAATACAACTATGTTTCTGGGAAAGTCATTTTTGTTCCTTCTAATTATCATTTTTTTATATGACAGGCTCTTTTTCCTAAAGAGACTGACTTGCTTTTTAACCATATGTATATAAGGCAGCCTATATTGGTCCCCAACTGAAAAAAACACGCTTTTCTGATTTTATATTCCATACAAATTCCACTTAGCACAAAAATGCTTTAGTGAATACCTCAGTGCCGCAGAACTTTGCTGTTTGATTTGTGCTGCTGATAGATTTTCCTGACGGAGTTTTAAAAAATAAACAAAACTTACTTGTGATTTGAGGAGAAACAAATGGGACATCTGGAAAGCTCTTTATATTTATTACTAATGGGGCTATAATTCTATTAACACATAGGATATATTGCAAAGTCATATCGATATACGCAAATGAAAATAAACAGACAACCAGAAAATTAACATCAATACTGCAACATTCACATACTTTGTTATCATAGAGTCTAAAAGATGTTTATGTGCTTACCATGCCAGTCTCTGAATTTCAACAGAACTCAAGAGATGTATGCCAGGAGCAAAATTTTCTATGAAACTAGGTTTTTTTCCCTCTGTGAACAATTTTGCTCTTCTGATTGTTTTGTTCTAGATCTGTAGTATGTATATTTTTAAAAAAAAATTATTTCACAAATCTTTCTTTCTTGGTTTTGCTTGGGAACATACATTCAATTTTTTGTCTGTTGAACTAATCACTTGGTTGGATGAATTGCTGTACATTTTAAGCCATTTCACTTTTATTTAGTTGAAATAGCAGTTTCAGTTTATTTAGTTTCAAAGCAGAAGAATTTCCAAAGTTGCTTACACAAACATTTTAAAAATAGTGATTTAAATCCAAAGGGGCTTCATGTGAATCCACCTGCATCCTTATTAAACTGAAAACAAGAACCACAGTAAAGAATAAACTGACAATAACATGTACAGACTCAAAGGTGAAACCTCTTCAGGTTTTTGCTCTTATTTTCCCTGCTAGTTGGACAAGTCTTCTAGCCTTGTTATGGGTTTTTTTGTTTTTTACTGATAGAGAATTGTGGAGAGTAAATTTAGCTTTTACTTCTATTTGATGGAGGAAGCAATTCAATTGCTGGTCAACTTATGACCACAACTGAGTCCAAAATTTCTATTGCTAAGTGAGACATTTGTGAATTTTGCCTCATTTTATGAACTTTCTTGCCACAGTTATTAAGTGAATCACTGTAGTGGATTAGTTAGTAACCCGGTTGTTAAGTGAATCTGACTTCCCCATTGACTTTGCTTGTCAGACGGTCGCAAAAGGTGATTACATGGCCTTGGGACACAGCAATGGTCATAAATATGAACCATATGTCAAATATCTGAATTTTGATTACATGATCATGGGGATGCTGCAAAGGTCATAACTGTGAAAAAGTTTCAAGTCAACCGGCCAATGTTTAGAATATGTTTCTCCTCAAGTGACCAGATGGTTACATGTTTTTATTAAATTATATTGTATTGCATTACATTACATTTTTATTGCATCATTTAGCCATTAGCATCTTGGCATTCCCTGTTGCCATAATTAACCGAGAATTGTGAGTCAGTAAGTGAGTCTCTTCCCTTCTGACCACCCAGCTCAAGAACAAAAGAGAACAATCCAACCAAAGTTCTCTTCTTTATTTGTTCAGCCATATAGACAGAATCTTGCCAGGTTAAACCTATACTACTCTAATCCTAATTGATATACTCTGTGAGATTCTAGAGAGTGGCCATCCCAATTCACTTCCTCTTTCTCCAGTGCAGCTTCAGGTTGTGTCACCTCTTGTTTTTCCCCTCTCCTTGGAATATGAAACTGCCACTTCGCTGTAAACCATTATACTGCCCTGCGCCTCTAAATAATTTTTTTGCAGTTACTTTTGGTTGTTCTCAGGTTTTTAACTTGTAAGCTATCCAGAGTCATAGCAGTGAAATGGCCAAGCAGAGGGGTGGCCTAGAGATGGATTGCTTCACGATCAGGAGACCGCGAGTTTGACCCTAGGTAGTGGCATATATTTCCTTCTCTGGGCGCAATGAATAACTGTGTGCTGTGAACGCCACATAAGCATCAGGAAGGGCATCCAGCCAGAAAACTCTCAAGCTCCATTCAGATGCCCCAACTCCAGCCCAATGCAAGGGATTACAGGGTCATTAAAAAACACACCATTGTCACCATCTTTGCATTTTTTATCCATACTTCATGAATATTGCTGGAGTCTGCTTTACTTTCTTAGATTTTGAGCCTGATGTTCTATTTCATACAGCAAATAATTCCTGCAGCCCCTGTCATGATAATTGATCTCAATAGTGTGATGGACAGCATATAAATCTAATCAATCAATCAATCAACCAACCAACCAATCAATCAATAAATGAGGCTGCTCTTAAATCCTTTGTGGCCCTAGGTTTTCAGCTGGCAGCAGTGCCCAGGAGTATTTTTAGACAACTATACTTAGTTGTCAGGTGGTGCTTTTGCAGAGGCAATCTGGTTTAGCTACAGTTATGACACTCTAGATAAATATTCTCCCCCCTCTCTCTCCCCCTCTCCCTCTCCCTCTCCCTCTCCCTCTCTCTGTCCGTCTCACATGCTGGAAGCTATTTGAAGATCTTGACATCTGTCTCACCTTAAAAATGTAGGACTATCCAATTATCAGCATCACCAAAAGGGGATCTTTGGAGGCTGGTGCCAGCCATAGAGGACTGTTTGCTAAAGATCAATAAAAGGCTTTTTCTGGTGTTGGACCTAAACAGTAGCATATCATCTCTTTATAAGGTAGGATTAACCCTATTCCTTCACTTTCAAAGAAGTGTTAAGGCAGAACTTCAAAAAAATATTTTATAATGATCTATTTTTACCGTTGATATGTCAGGATAATTTTAGTAGTGGTTTTTAAGAATATTTTTACAGCATTATGTTTTCACATGTTTTTTACCAGCTTGGTGGCTTTTTCATGGAACGGAAGTATAAAAATATTTACTGCCTTCTGGTAACTGCATGGACATATCCATGTATTTTCCTTGGCAACATCACAGAGATGGTTTGCCACTGTTTTTTTTTTCCTGCAGGATATTTTTTTCAGCTTCTCAGAATAATCTATAACTCATTAAACTCATTAATAACCAGATTTATCCCTATCTAGCTTTTTGAGATAAGCCAAAGTCAGTTAGGTAGAATACAGTAAGTAAACGAGTACATTGTTAGAGAAAGAGATCAGATAGAATCCTGTTTAGTAAATGAGTGAATGGGAAAGAATATTTGAAGGTATTCTCTTTTATAGCATAACAACAAGTTTGCAGCCATGATACAAAGAGTGTATCATAGCACATTAGGGCAGAGATGGGCTTTTTGATATGTTTTCAGCAGCAGGGATGGTGGGGAAGTATGGGCTTAACAAAGCCCTTCTGTTTAAACCTCTGTTATGCTTATTTTAGGGTTTATGCTGAATTTTCCTTTGTTTTCTGATCAAACTAGGGAGAAATTCTTTGACTCATTTTCAGTTGAAAGAGGCCACTGAACAGCATCTGAAAAAGGCACTGGAATGCTGTCTTAAATCATGACATTTGGTATTTTTCTAGCCAAAAAAGTTTATGCTATAAGAACAGGAAACAAGTTAGGGATCTATTATCTTTACTTCCTATTTAAGCAACTTAGAACATTGCAGTGTCATTGATTTTTAATTTATTGAGAAAGAAGCTGAAGTAGGAAGCTGAGAGAGGCAAAAATGAATGAGAAGGCTACCTGAAAAAGGGGGATTTAAAACATGTATTTTTCATCCATACTGATATTGCCTCACCATTCAATTTGATGTAGACCCAAAGAGTTTTAATTATAATTTAAACGTATAGCTAGGCTGGAGATTAAAAACCAATTTCTTTCCCTTAAAAAAACCAAAACCAAAAAACTAATGGTGAACAAGACGCTGGGATTTCAGTACTGCATTTCCAATAGATTCCTAAAGTGGAAGACCAAGAACATATCTAGAATCACCATGATACCCTATTCCGTGAAAAAAAAGAAAATATGCTATCTCATAAAGTCTTTTTTTTTAAAAGGTCAAAGCTAGCTAAACAAATGGCAACTTGCAAAGAAAATATTTCATAATATTTCATAATAAAATTATATTATCTATATTATCATTTTATAATAAAATTTCTAAGAAACCAATGCAATATTTTAGCTATAAAGATAGCAAGGAATATACTTAATACATTCTAGACATAGTTCATGGCCTCATTTCCACAGGTTTCGAGAGTCTCATATCCATGATACATACAAGTTGTCACTGGAGACTAACTTTTCAATCATGTTTATCACGCTACATTTTGAATTTTGTTTCTCAAACAATGCTTTATGATGGTTAGTTCTTAGAACATCATGATATGCACGAGACAAACCATTTCACTATATCCTTCCAATCTAAAATTTATGTCAGGTGCTCTCTGTGCATAAGAAACAACACCTCAGACTTAGGAAATTAGGGGACTAGTTATACACAAATATTACAACCTAATTTAAATTAGATTTTAAAAAATTAACTGACATTTGGTGAACTTGTTTAAAAGGGTCAGAGATCTGTTTGAGCTGTACAAGATTAACCTTTGCTCGTTTGGGAAAATGCAGACTTCAACCAGCATTCTGCTGCAGTGGCTGCACTTGCTAAAAGTTTAAAACAGTAATTTTTTCCCCTGGAAAGGTCATCTTGAGCTAAAATGTCAAATAAATTATTTAGATTACTGAATTAGAAAAGTGAAGATCTGACAGGCTGAATTTTTTATGCACATTAGCCACAGCTGGAGTCTTGATATGCTCTTTATTAAGTGAGGTTCCCCCTTTTTCTCTTATAAAAAGTCTATCCAGTTAGCCCAATATACACCATTTGATGGATTGCAATTAGATCTACATTTTACAAACTGGAGTGAAATTTGTGTGCCTCAATCAATATTAAACAGCAACAATTTTATAGAATTTGGGGGGGAAATTTCAATGTAGTGAAATGGTGTGTGTGTGT
>JANHZT010006399.1:138934-157716 GCA_032468215.1 Stegonotus admiraltiensis
GGCTATTGCTTAACACATTGTAAGCCGCCCTGAGTCTCCGGAGAAGGGCGGCATATAAATAAAATAAAAAAAAAATATTGGATCAGGCAGAATGTTTAGACACAGCAGTTCTTAGCATTGAAGGTTTTAGGAAAATGGCTGCCTAGCTCAGCTAATCAAGTCCTACGCATCCAGGAGACCCGATGAGACCAGACCACTTCTCTTCATGGCTTGCTTCATGTAGGCCAACATACAAATGTCCTGGTGGGCAATGTTCTCCCAACCTATAAAGTAATTCTGTAGGTCACATAAAATGATTCTAGAGCTATATGTAACACCAGGGCCATATATTTGAAAATCTCCACAATGCTAGCAAGTCCAATCCAGAACAAAAAGAAAAGTTTGTTGTTGCTGTTAATCGTGAAGTTGTGTCTGACTCCATGGACAACGTTCCTCCAGGCCTTTCTGTCCTCTAACATCCCCCAGAGCAGTGGTAAAGTCCTGCTGGTTCTGTCCGGCTTGCCCGAACTGGTAGAGATGGCCGCACATGGTAGCAGCGGCAGCACAAGGCTCTGCTCACCCACCTGGACATCATTACTTCCTGGTTTTAATCAGGAAGTAACCCATTTTTGACCCTCTGTGCATGCGCAGAAAGCTTTGCGCATGCACAGAGGGTCAAAAATCAGACGTGACAATGAGCGCGCACTTCCGAACTAGTTGGGAAGGTAAGTAGATTTCACCCCTGCCCCAGAGTCCATTTAATCTCACTATGACTGCTTCAGTGACTCCATCCAGCCATCTCATTCTCTGTCTTGCCCTTCTTCTTTCGCCCTCAATCGTTCCCACTATTAGGCTCTTCTCCAGTGAGTCCTTCCTTCTCATTAGGAAAGAAAAGTTAGCTTTTACCAAGTATTCTCTAAAGCTTGCTGGGGATAAAAATTTTGCAAGACAAAATGAAGTGACTTGACTTTTCACAACAGCAAACCTTGGGAGTTTGTACTATCTTGAAAGAAACCGTTACTGAAATTATTGCATATGACAGTCAAAATGAATGAATTAAACATTGTAATCTCTTATGGGAAATAAGAAAAGAGAATGATTAAATGTATCTCTACTTACCCAAATTCAGTAATGTTTTGAAAATAAATGCTTACTATTTGTCGCATAAAGTTATTTTTACCACTCTAGAAAGCTATCTTACTTGGCCTATCGTGTTTGATAAATTTCAGATGCCAGTGCTGTTTTAATTACATCAACATAAAGATGGTTAATTGAACTTGTGGGAAGGCAGCAATTTGCATGATCCATAATTTCTTAGGCTGCCAAGCATTTGGCATGTCAATCAATAGGATATGATTATTTGAAGCTGATCATAAATTACTTAAATATTGATTGAGTTGCCAAATTGTCAACTGAACACTGCATTGCAGCTGACATCAGTTAGTGGCCCAGGAAAAAGAAGATATACATGTCCCCTTATGGGCTATCTACAGATGATTAATTGAATAATAACACATGATAATAAAAATAAAAACATAATTTATCTCCATATATTTTGTTGTCACTACCATTTTACATACTTGTATTGCATTCAACAGAGTGATTACTTTTCCAATAGCCATAAGTAAGGCCATTAGCAAAGTCCGATCAATAGCTGAGGAGAAATATGTGGTTTGTGCCTGGACAGGACCACAGACTCTAACTAAATGTTCCAGAAGGGAAAAAGGCATGCAACTGTTTCTATCTGATTTGGATAATTAATATTGCTTGTTGCTAAAATATACTGGGGAAAGAATAGAAAGTTGTCACATTTCCCTTTGGTTTTCAATAGCTTGAATCCCTGAAAAATAGGTATATGGTTATTGTTTCCCACCATAACACTGGATGGAGCTTTGACTGTAGGATTTTATTCCCTTACAATATACTGTTTAAGATATATAGTATATATCTTCACGAGCTTTCTTGGATTTTTGAACTGCAATATAACGCTTGCATTATGCCAGGCTATTTGCAACTAAGTAGATTGAACCCATTTCATCAACAATCAGCTTGATGGTATTTAGCACCCATAGTCCTCCTCATCCCAAAGTAATAACAGTAGCAAAATCAGGCTACAATGTTATGCACACAGTAGAAGTCCTGCTAACCAACCGTTGCTAGTCTGTGGCACCAGTGCACAAGAGTGAAGTAGCTTTCAACAGGGTTCTCAGAGGTACCTGATTCATCCAGGACTCCACCAATTGCATTCAGACAGATCCAGCACTGATTCCAGCTCCCTGTGCAGAATGCAGCCAGCAGTTTCCCATCACTGAAATGGTGGTATCTATCTAGCCATTCGCAAACAATGCTTTCAAACTGCTAAGTGGGCAGGAGTTAGGGAAAAGACACAGGAGCTCACCCTGTCCCATAGAACTGGACTAGAACCATCAGAGTCCCGGCAATTGCTCAGCACCTCCAGCGTCATTAAGCCTCTGTGCTACTGTGTTCCCTAGAACTTTATAAATAAACAACAGCTAAAGTTGCAATCAGTGTTTGAGGCTCTTTTTTCAAGGTCCTGCTACAAATAAATACTTTACCACTTAATTTTTCACCTATAAAAACTGGAAAGTGCTGTATTTCAAGATGCAGTCCATTAAAAAAAAAAGGACCGTTAGAATTTTGGATTTACAGGGTATCTGAAAATTGTGTTCTGAATATGCTCCCTTTATATCTTTCTCATTTCAGTTAAAAATAATTAAAATATTTTGCAAATGAATTAATTGTCACTTGAGTTTTCAACAAAATTAGATGCTTGATTTATATCATCTGAAATGTGATTAAAAAGGAGAATAGATTAAGTACATGTAAAAGATGGAACACAATTTTAACAAAGCAAATACTTTACCAGAATGACATATTGACATTAATTTGAAGATGAAATTAATAAACTAGTCAGTCTCAAATATTCTAGCTAGTTCATATATCATTTCATTCTGATTTATGGCAGAATAGACTATGTTATATTGACTTCCCTGTTTGTTAATATTTTAAACCATTAAGATAAGTTTAACTGGTTAGAAAACGGAAACTGCTATCACAGTTGCACTTTGGAAGTCTTGTTATACAGTCATATTTATTGTATTTTTTAAAAAAGCAATACAAGTAAAACCAGAGTTTAGTATATTTTAATAGAGCTAGCATACTTTATTTAACTATTAGTATATATAATGAAATATTTTATTGTGCAAGGGATTAGTAAAATTTTATAGTATTATAAACCATATGTCTTGAAAATTGTTAGAGAGAAAGATAAATAAAGTTTTTTTATATTGTTACTGCATTGCTATCAGTTATCTTTTTTCCTTTGGAAAAAGGGCATCAATTTTTCCTCCAATGTATTTATTTATTTATTTATTATTTAGCCTTTATCTTGCCTTTCCACCTGACAATTTGCTAAGCTGTATTTTATTATTTATATAACTTAGAGTTTATGATTTTGTGCAATGGGTTTCTAGTGTGCATGTGTGTATGTATATAATTTTGAAAGAAACACAAAATATCCATGAAGCATTGTGGAAATTAATGATATTGTTCAAATGAGGATAGATCGTTTTAATGGTGAATATGCTTTTAACTGAGAGCCAGTTTGAATGTAGACTAAGGCACCAGGCTACAAACCAAGAAACTGTGAGTTCTAGCGTTGCTTTAGGCACAAAGCCAGCTAGGTGCCCTTGGGCCAGTCACTTTCTCTCAGCCTTAGGAAAGACACAGTGGCAAACCACTTCTGAAAAGAAAACTTCAGGGACTTCTCCAGGCTGCCTCTGAAAATTGCACATGATTGAATGGAAGGGGAAAATAGCTTTTAATTGGAACAAGTATTACCAAAATGTTATAGTCTACTGTCCTAAGATATCTGTATGAATTTATTACAAATGCTGATTCCTTTAATATATATAGATAGAGTGCAGCATCTACATGGTATTAGTAAGCTTGTATTTGTGTTATGTACGGTCCTTTAGACAATTCATTAAACTGTGTTGGTAAACCCTTAATCCAGGTGTCAGCCTTAGGAAAATATAATGGAAAACCTAAGTCAGCGGAAGGTTGGAAAGCAATTCCTTTGAACCATTTTTATTAGCCTGTTATTCAGTGCTGTACATGGCAACACCCCAAAGCAAGTCTTGAATAAAGTACAATATCAATATATTATGATACAAACTTAACCTGTAAAATCAATGCTAAAAATACTGTATATCTTTGCCATCAACTATTAAAATATAGGCACTCTTCTGGAATTAATTCAAAATGTGTTGAAGCCCATCACCGGCATCTTAAATTTAACCCATTAGTCAAGGAGCACACTTGTGTGTAAATTATGGGCATGCACTCTTCATTCATGTCAACATTAAACAAGTAGAGAAGAATAATTGGCAGCACGATAATGAAATGCAATGCCCTCCTGAAAATATAATTGGAACTGGATTGTGTCTTCATATCATTGATCTTACTTTAATCTATGACTTGCATGCATGTATGTGGATGTGTGTAAATGTGTTTTTAGGCATTTCAAAGGTCAGAAAAATAGAGTAGAATTCTAAAAAGCTGCACTTCCCTGTGACAAATCTATAAGTCTCGATAGATCAGAGATCAGGTTGAGTCAAGAGTAATAGAGCCCAACAAATTAGGGTCCTGCCCACAAGCATTTTTATATTATATCTTCTAATTTCATAATTTATATTATAAAAATGAAGTCACACATATATTTAAAAAACAAACAAACTGCAATAATGCATTGATCTCAGTTAGAATTAAGCACAAACTTAAATTTAGCTAAATCAATTCAACTAAAAATGATGCATTTGCTTCATAAAGCTTTTTGTTGGGAAATGCCCAGCCAGGCAGGAGGAGGAGGAATCAAGCAGGGAATTAGCTTTGAATCATTGTGCAGCCTCAAGTGATCCCGTCCTGGCCCCTTTAAGGAACCATATCCAAGATACGGAATCTTATCCAAGGGAAAGCAAACAGTCTGAGGAGATTCCTATATTACAGGAAGAATTGCAATAAAGTAATCAACTTGCATGCTTCATGTGTTAGCAATAGCACTTAGACTTATATACCGCTTCACAGTGCTTTTACAGCTTTCTCTAAGCCGTTTACAGAGTCAGCATATTGCCCCCATTAATCTGCATCCTCATTTTACCCACCTGGGAAGGCTGGAAGGCTGAGTCAACCTTGAGCCTGGTGAGATTCAATCTGGCAAATTGCAGTCAGCAGGCAGTCAGCAGAAGTATCCAGCAGTACTGCATTCTAACCACTATGCCACCATGGCTCTTCAGTGTTAATAAAAAAGGAAATACTTTTTATAAAATGTAAAATGATGCCCAGTTTGATTATTCTATAAATTATGCAGCTATTTCACAAATTTCTTTTTTCTGTGAATAATAAAAGATGTTGAATAAAAAATCCCCAATGTTGAAAAATATTTGACACTGACATGGCAAATTAGCAGAGAAAAAGACGGGCTGGCTAGTAGTTTGCAAATATTGCTCTATTGCTCTACACTTTTCTCACTGGAGCAAAGTCTATAAATCTTTGTAGATGTGTAAAAAAGACCTTTTTTGAACTAAATAACTGGTCAATTAATGGGTTTGATCTCCACTACTGCTTTGTTGTTATGAAGATTGTCTTGTGTGGATTGTCAACAGCTACTATAAATTAATGGGGATTATTTGTTCTATTGATATCTATCATAAAGTAGAGAACAAACAAGGCAGTTTTACTGTACAAAAAAGAAGACAAAGGAAACAATGGATAATAATATGTTTGGAAAAAAGAAAAATACAATTATTTTGAGGGAATACAAAGATAAACCGCATAATTCCAGATGTCTGTTCAGAAACAAATCACATTCTTTTTTGTAGAGGTTACTTCCAGGTAAGTGTGTATATTTTGGCTACTATAATCTAATGAAAAACCAATTTATTGTGAGATCTGAATCTAAACATTCAGTTTCTAACAACAGTTTAATTCCATAGGACTACAGTTAGATACTTAAGAATTTTATAATTCCAAATACAAACCCCTGTTAGGTAAGATTAACTTTACTTATGGTGTCTGTAGAGATTCTCAGTTATCTAGGTCATGGTTGTCCCAAAAGTACTTTTTCAGGAGGCAACTGGACTTTCTTGTTTTTTCTTTGAAGACTCCACAGACTTTTAGCTATACAATTTGGGATGAAAACCCTTGGAATGGTGTGGTAGTAGGAATGGATTTTCAGAGAAAAATTGTAGACTATAGGAACCAGGAACACTACTCAGGTGACCCTGAGGACACAGATAAGGTTTCCAAGTGCTTCAATGACCCTCTAAAACAGGGGTGTCAAACTCAATTTCATTGAGGGCTGCATCAGGGTTGTGTTTGACACCAGGGGGCTGGGGTGGATGTGGCTGGGTGAGCATGGCCAGGGTGGGTGTGGTCCAGGGGTAGGTTCTAATTTTTTTTACTACCGGTTCTGTGGGCATGGCTTATTTTGTGGGCATGGCTTGGTGGGGGGTAATGTGATTGGGTGGGCATGGACAACTTTTTTCTATTTTTTTACTTTTAAAAGCATTTTTTCTACAACCTTAAGAGGTTGCAGAAAAAAATGCTCTTAGAAGCCTCTGACGATCAGGCAACTCAGCTGGGATCAGCAGAGGGTTTTAAAGACATATTTTTTCCCTACAACCTCTTCGGCCGAACAGGTTGCAGAAAAAAATGCTTTTTGAGTTGCACATGCATGCAGCCCCCCAACCTCCATTTTCACTGGCAGACGGCTTCCGGAGGCTGTCACAGCCAAAAATGGCGCCTGGGGGAGCTGCACACAGCCCTCCTGGGCTGCATTTTCACTGGCAGAAGCATTGCGGGCCAGTACTTTGCTGTTTCCAGGGCGACCCTGTGGGCCATATCTAAACACCCCTCATGCCGTATCCAGCTTGCGGGCCTTGAGTTTGACTTCCCTGCTTTGAAAGGATGCAAATGACCAGCTGTCTGCAAGGAATATAAATCGTTCCATTCCCCACTGTCCTGTCAGAGCTGAAGAAGCTTCTTGGATGAGAAGTGAAATGTCTTCAAAGAAAAACAGGAAAATCCAGTTGCCTCCTGAAAAATCACCTTTGGATTAGTTATGGTGATGAATATAGAAATCCCAGCATTGGAATCTGCTTTGAGACTGTGCAAGTTATTTTATTTATGTATTAAACAAATGTATACAGGCTGTCAGCCACCGAAGTTACACAGAGTGACTTTGGGTGGCATACAACATTAAAAATTCACAATTTAACTGCCCACCCTGTGGTAGTGACAGCAGAATTAAAAAGACCACTTGATCAGCTCTCCTAATGGGGTCCCAAAGCTCACTGACAAAACCATGTTTTCAAAGCAAATGAATATCTTCATATCTGCTGAAATCCAGAACAAAAACAAGCTAAACCACCACACATTGTGGTGGGCTATCTTCACATTCAGATGTGGGTGGGGGGAAATGTGTTCTGACTAGCTGAAATATCAGCACAAACATTAAGGTATTAGCCACCCCAAACGGACAGATCTATCCTGCCAACTCTAAATAGTTTGGGTAAATTCCAAAATTATATTAATAGATTGTTCTATTAATAGACCACAAAATGCTTTGAACAGTGCAGCAATGCTATGCCACTTGGGAAGAAAAGAGGTGAAAATTATTATTTAAAAAATAATTATGAAAATTATAATTATAATTTAAAAAGGAAATTATAAAAAGAACCAATTATTTATCAGTTAAGTCAAGTTATTTTTTTTAAAGTGTTGTTCTGGGTTAAGATTCATAACTGCTGCTTTACACCAGGGTTGTTTAGAGATAATGTCACACATTGTATCCCACAGGGAAATTTGCGGAAGTTGCAGAATCATACATAGTGCCATATATGTATTATTTAACAAAGCCTTTATTTCTGATCAAGTTCTTTATTTACACAAATAAATCCAGTCCTAATATCTTCCTCATTAATGTTGGTGGGTAATTACTGGCAGAAATCACTTTCAGTTCCTTAAATAAACTTTTTAAATTGTCCTGTGTCTCTTTTTAGTCAAGATATGATTATATTTTTCCTGTTTTTAAATTTTTATTGTATTTCCTTTTTAGACATTCCAGTAACACTGATTTTCTATTTAAAAAATAATGAGGAAAAGCATCATTATCATTAAAGCATCATTCTCTCCACCATTAGGAGCTGGAATTGGGTCAATTAATAAAGGCTATTTAATCAACAATTAAAAGACTATTTATCACTCCACCCTCCAAGCTAATCACAAAGCAATAAACTTGTGAATGAAAGGATTTGATTAAAGGCAAACATCATCCTTAAAAAATCTTCTATAATGCTTTGTTTATCCATACTGTACATCCCAGTGCTGCAACTCTGATCCTACAAAATAATGCTATTTTTAATAATACGGGTGGGTGGAGAAGACTTTAAAAGCCTTCATCACACCAAGAACTAGTTTTTTTCAATTATTGTGGGGGACAACAGAAGCTAGTGAACCAGAAATAAGAATTATAAATAAAAATAAAGTGAGCGGTACAAGAAATGCGAATTTCTTTTTTCATGCAACATGATGTCAAAAACATAATTCTTAAGAGATGTACTTTAGAAATAAAAAATAGAACTGTTCCAAGATACAGTGTGATGTTTATCTAAGATCATATTTGAATCCAGTTATTTTCAACATAGTACCATCTAAGTGTTTTGTATTACAACTTGCATGATCATATTAATCAGATATTCCTAGAGGGCATCAGTTTGATAGAGTTCTATATTATGCTCAAATTAGTCTTAACCTCTGGAACAGAGGATTTGATAAGCCTAGTAAAAAATCTGGGTATTTACTAGGTCATCACATAATGGAATTTAATAACTTAAATTAAGATGAGATAGGATAAGAAATGTTTGCTTAAAGAACCAAAATGTTGACCTGCCTGTTATACCTAATACAAATTCTGAATAGTTCAAACATGCAGCGAATAAATAATATTTGGAGGCTTCAGCTGAAAGAATGAAGTCTCCACTTCTTTTTATGTTGGTTTGTCAGTGATAATTAGGAATGTGAGATTATGTACCATCACTTATTCTGGTAAATAATGTCATCTCCTCCAATTAAGATCAACCACACACATTTCTTCAACTGCATTATTAGCATTGTTGTCAAGTTCCGATGAAGTTATAATTAACTAGTCACTGTAATTACCACTAGTTTCCAAAACGAGCACAGTAAATAATTTATGCAAGGATTTTTTAAAAAAAGTTTTAACTCTTAAATTATATTAAATAGAACTTACTGTAGTTGTATAAATAGCAATGAAGAAATTATGGAGGTCCTTCGCAAAAAGGCCATTTACAGTCCAGTGCTACACATTTGTATTCAGAGCTCATGGAGTAAATAAATGAACATAAGAGTTGCAACTTTACAATTGACCTTATTCTTGTCTGCTCAGAATAACTATAGTAGGCAGGGATGCTAGAAGATATAGGCATACCATATCTGAAAATCAAGTTAGAGAAAACTGATCTCTAGGTCAGCTGTCCTTAACCTTTGCAGCTTGGTGGACCGACTGGGGGAGAGGGGAACTTGCAATGAGTGGCAAGCCAGTGTGCACACGGGTGCAGCTTGCATGAGCAGTGGGACAGTGTGCACATGCACGAGTGCCCGCCAGTCTGCTGCTTGTGCAAGTTGAGTTGCACATGC
Source organism: Stegonotus admiraltiensis (assembly GCA_032468215.1). NCBI lineage: Eukaryota > Metazoa > Chordata > Lepidosauria > Squamata > Colubridae > Stegonotus > Stegonotus admiraltiensis. The sequence goes on from JANHZT010006399.1 coordinate 148,652, forward strand.
ATGCGTGCTCTGGCCTGCCACTCATATGGCCCAATTCCAAACAGCTCACGGCCTGGTAGTGAACCCTGGCCTGGCAGTTGGGGACCCCTGTCCTAGGTAGTATTGAGAACTGCTGCCTATGATTGCAATTTTGTACAGAGTGACTAAGGAGTAAGCCCCCTGTCTTATGAATTGGCATGCTTAAAATTGCACTGTAAACTTAATCAAACTATTTTTCCCATTTTTCCCATAGATACACAGGGGAACAAAGGAAAGAAGAAAAAGTATTTGAAAATTAAAAAAATAGAATGAAAGAGAAAGAAGAATTTTATAGCAAAAACAGAAAAAATGAATAGTACTTTTTAGTATTAGCAGTAGTTAGTACTAATACTAATTAGTACTAATACTACTTTACTTTTTCCTTCAGTTCCTCTTGTTTCTTGCAAATGCCCAACAGTTTTTAAACCTGAGAGTATATCACCCTTAAAAACAAAAACCTGGCACCAGTGGTGAAATCCAATTTTTTTTTTACTGCCGGTTCTGTGGGCATGGCTTGGTGGGCATGGTGTGGCTTGGTGGGTGTGGCTTGGTGGGCATGGCAGGGGAAGGATACTGCAAAATCTCCATTCCCACCCTACTCCAGGGGAAGGATACTGCAAAATCCCCATTCCCTCCCATTCCTGGGGGAAGGATATTGCAAAATCTCCATTCCCACCCCACCCTGGGGCCAGCCAGAGGTGGCATTTGTCGGTTCTCTGAACTACTTAAAATTTCCACTACCGGTTCTCCAGAGCCTGCTGGATTTCACCCCTGCCTTGCACCAAGTCAAACTTCCAATATGCAGTCACCTCACCTTATCCTTGTGCTTGGGGGAAAAAAATCAGGCCTTCTGTGTTTTATGGAAGACTAGAAGAGCTAAATTTCAGTACTTTTCAGAGGAAAGGTGCTACCTTTCTTATGCCTTTCTATCTCTCTTTTTGCCTTTCTACGGAAGATTAAAAGTACTGAATTTCAAGAGTCTTCAGAAGAAAGTGGCTGCCATGAAAAAGGTATGCTTCCTAGCTTCCATAAGAGGGCAATGTTTAAGGGAAAAAAACTGGGAGCATGCCCACCCTATGTTACCTGGTAGATATCCTTAGGGAAAGGCAGTCCTGCAGATAACCTGACCCTGTGCCAATGTGTGCCATATAGGGCTTTAAAGATGATGACCAGCACCTTGAATTGGACCCAGAGAGAAACTGGAAGCCATTGCAGCTCACACAACAGAGGTGTTAGCTGGATAAACTTAGGGGGACCTATTATTGTGTGCACTGCTGCTTTCTGGACCAGTTGTAGTTTTGGGGTGGTTTTCAAAGGCATTATTGCAGGAGCATTGCAATAATTCAAATAAAAGTGACCAAGGCATAAATGACTGAGAGCAAAGCCTTCCAGGCTAGGACAGGGTGCAATTGACTCACTAGATGAGGTCCCCTAAAGCAACAGCTGTCATCTATTTCTTGAGCAGGAGTTGTGAGTCCAAGAGGGCATCCAAATTATGCCACAGCTCATTTTAGGGAAGTGCCTTCCTGTCCAAAGATGAAATGTCTTTGGGGCGCGGGGAGTGGGGGGGTGGGCAAAACCCCAGAGCTCCATCTTGCTAGGGTTGAACCAAAGCCGGTTTTTCTCATCCAAACCATTACAACTTTCAGGTGCTTGGCCAGCACTACCACAACACTACCTGTATGGCTAGGAATGGAGATATATGAAGTCCCCTAGTGTTTTCATGTAGATGTTATAAAGGAGTGGTGAAAGCCTTGAGCCGTGGGGCAGCCTATGTTGCAGCGACCTTGGGCTTGAACTCTCCTCTCCTATCAACACTGACAGGAACTGGGCATGAAGGAAGAACAATTGCTGTAACACAGTGTCTTCCAATCCCAACTCCATAAATTAGTCCAGAAGGACACCATGGTTGATAATATTGAAAGCCGTTGAGACATCAGAAGGGCCAGAAGGGTGCACCACCTCCATCCTGAGCTATTCAAAGGGGATGTGATCAATGCTGTTGGAGTGCTGTGACCTGTCCTGAACCTAAACCAAAAAGGGTCCAGATAATCTGCTTCATCCAGGGCACTCAGCTGTGTGCTAACCACCTTCTCAACAACCTTCCCTAAAAAGAGAAAGATTGCAAAGTGGTCCAATACTCTGGGGTACAAGAATGGTATCTTGAAAAAGGGGCACACCACCACTTCAGAGCAGGTGGTACCACACCCTCTCACAAAGAAACATTAATCACTATTGAACCCAACCACATGTCCTCTCCCAGGAGAGAGATTAACCAGACAGGAAGAACATGAATCCAGAACACAAATGGCTGAGCTCACAGCCCCAAGTGAGCTGTATGGGTCCACTGGCTCAGTCATACCAAATAACAAGTCTCAGACATATCTCCTTCACCTCCAAAGAGTCTGCCCAGCCAAAGTCTCATTCCTGCTCAAGTTGAGCAACTTTATTTGACAGATGATGAGAATATTTCTCATAGCAACCATGCCAAGCCTTCCCCAGTTCCTTCTTACCTGATTATTCAAAATACAGGTGCCAGTCAGCTATCTGCAGATACAGTTATGGGTGGAGATATAATTATGTTTCACTGCTCTTATTACCACAAGGTAGGTCCTAATATAGGCTTTTATTTGTGCTTGATTGGTCTTGCTCTTCGTTTTCTTCAAACAGTATTTTGGGTATCTCTTATGTCATTTCCACTCTTTAAGTCATTCAGTAAACCATGGGACTTTGTGAGATCCAGGTACATAGAGATTTCACAGGGGTGTGATTCAGTCCAAGGCCACTGCCACTTGCTTGTCCTAAGGTTTGATGAGAGTGTCTACCACATAATGTACAGTTTCAGGAAAGACCTTGCTCCATCAAGTGTCTGGGATTGACTGATCAAATAGTCTCTATCTCCCTATTGTATAGGCAGCTATGGACAACTCTAAAGCAGTTGTGCACCCATGGCAGGTGATTGATATTAATGTTCCCAAATCCATATCTGATACCACTGACCAAAGGCACATATTAGGTCTAATGTGTGAGTAGGGCCATGAATGAGTTAGGCAGTCCATGGCTGCCATGGTGCCCATAAACTCCTGCAATACCTCCAGCCCTGGACCCAAAGATAGCAGGTTGAAATTCCCCAGAACCAGAAGCCTAGAAAGTCCATTGCCAATCCAGACACAGTCTAGGAACATAGGCAGGAATACTGGTGCATTGCATAAGGAAGGTAAATGAGTTGTAATCCCTACTAAACCCAGCCTCACAAAGAAAGTCTCATAACTGGCAATCCTGGGGAACAGCCCTTAGTGGCCACTAAAGATTCATGAATAACAACAGCTATACCCCACCCCCACCTTGGAATTGTGGCTAGTGCCACCTCTGAAACTCTGATGGTTACATTTCAGAGAGGGGAACAGCCTGCCACCCAACCAGTTGCAAGTGATGCTTATCCTTGTATATCTGAAATATAATCTTTGTATGAACATGTGTAAACTTTCAGGTTTGAAGAAAACACACTGTTGTGCAGCTCATCTGTGGACACAGAATCCCAACATGGAAGTGCTGAGTCTAACATAATGAGGGAATTTGAAGCACATTGTTATGATAATTGTGGGTTTCAGTTCTAGTAACACTGCTCATGGTTTTCCATCAGTTTTGGGTAGCACCTAAAAACTGATGGAGACTCCACAGTACAAGGCTCACCAGTTGCTTCTGTCAGCAGTCATTGCTTCTAGTTTCTTGGGCTGGATGTCATAGTGATGTGGGGTTTTCTTCATGGTGTCTTTGTAGCACTTGCATGGAGAGCCTCGAGGTATCTATTCTGTCTCCAGTATACCATAAAGCTACTGGTGAGGCATACAGTGGTTATCCATTCTGATGATGCATCCCACCCACTGCATCTGGGCTCTGGTAATCAGGGACTAAAAGTTGATGGACTTAACACAATCCAATACTTCCAGGTTGGAGACACAGTCTTGCCAGCAGATGGCAAGGATGGAACAGTAAGTTCTCCAATCACTTGATGTGCCATTGGTACAGATCCCAGGACTCACATCCATATAGGATGGAAGGGATAACTACAACTGTGTAGATTTTTAGCTTTGTGGTGATAGGTATGCTGTATTGATCGCCCCAGAGACTAGTTGGCCTTGTCAATTCTGGAGTAAATTTTTCTCCAAAGTTCTATTGCTTGAGATGATGCTCCCAAAGTATTAAGGCTATTTATATTTGTCAGCTGGGTGATGACAACAATGATTTTGGTTCAATGGGATTGATTTTGTAAGGGCTGGATAAGTACTTCAGTCTTGTTTGGGCTGATAGTGAGGCCAAAGAACATAGTCGCCTTTGAGAATTTGTTCAGCATCAGTTGTAAATCATTGTCTTTGTGTGCCAAGACTGCATAGTCATCAGCAAAGAGGTTTGCTTAAATGATTGTATGGAGACACTTTGTGCAGGCATTCAAGCATCAAAGGACAAAGAGAGAAGTATCAATTGGTACCTGATGTACTTCTACCTTCAGACCCCAGACAGCCTATGACAACATACAAACAAAGAACAGATAGAAAAGGATTGAACATAATCTTTAAATTTAAAAAATTCCATATAAAATTCTTCTTGCAATTCTATAATTTCTGTCCAGAATTAAGTCTTTCTAATTTCAATTGGGGTTATCTGGGGTATTCAACTGCGTACTTCATTTATATATATTTATTATATTTTTAATCCACCCAACAGCTAACATTTATATCTCCAGGATTACATTCCTCTCTCTCCATTACTATTATTGTTGCAAAAATTATTTTCTATAAAACCTTAAGTTTCCTTCTTACAGAGCTGTCATTTCCATTACCCTTAATTAGTGGAATACATGCCCTTTGAAAAAAGAATATAGCCTGTAGCTATAAATTGTGACTTTAGAAAGACAAAGTCACATCATTTTTAAAAATTTCTGGTTGAACTAGCTGCAACCTAATTTCTGTTGGCAAGTGTGGTGGAGTGAAATCAGAACTAGGAACTACAAATTCTAAAAATATGAAGAAGTTTTTTCAGTAAGTTTTGCCATTTATAATTCATAATGTAGATAATGTCATCATATCTGCAGGGGAGCCTGCCCATAAAGGCAAATCATATGGTTATTTAGGATGCCAAGCTAAATAGGGTGCCAGTTTTTAAGGAAAAGATCAAGTAAAAAACAAATACCAAGGAAGTGGAGTGAATGCCAATCACATGATTTATTCAGGGCATCATTGCTGGAAGTTATTGATAACTAGATTGTTGTCACTGTTATCCCATCTCTTGTGATGAAATCACATTGTTTATGAAGTTGCACATATCCTTTATTTGCTTTTGCTTTTGTTCTTTAGACTTTCCTCTGTCCAGTTACTTTGTAAAAGTGTTTGAGCTTTGCTACAAATAAGGAAAATCAGATCATCCTGAGAAAAGATGCATCTGCTTTAAGGAGAAGCAGACAGGTGTTACACGAGCATCACAGCACACTCTGAAGCACCTCTTAGCTTTCAGATCTGAAGTGCTGCTCAGCCCTATTTTTTTATCGCATGACATGTGTTAATCCGCAGAGTAGTAAAAGACTATGTGTAACAACAGCTATTTTGTGAATGGCCACTATCTTCAAGTAATTTTCACTCTCTACAATTTCTACACTTCATTTCTGTGTAAAGCTTTCACCCCCTTGTTCCCCAATTTTGCCTCTTTTCTGCTCAATTATAATCTGTCACAATTCTCTTTGTTCTTGTTGTAGCAGATGAATCCAGTTGAGCCAAGAAGAACAAAGGTCTTGGTTTCCTTTATTAGAATATTTGGTTTCTCAGGAATTACAGCTGCACAAAATTGGATTTATTTCTGCTTTTCTTTCCAATATCAGAAGTACTATCATAAGGATGATTGAGGAAATTTGTTTTCGGTTACTTCAAAGGATAACAATTTACCACTTCAAATAACAAGAAAGAGGATTTCAGCTAAACATTGGGAAGAAATCCTATGGAATGAGTACTTTGACAAAAGAATAGCTTCAATCAAGTGTGTGCTTTTTTTTAAAGCTCCCAGTGCCAAAACTAATGGTCAGGTTTTAGAGATGCTCTACAGGACATTTTCCTTCTCAGTTGGAAACTGGACTACATTAGTTTTAAGATCCCTCCAACTTTCTATTATTTTATTTTTGTCTTGTATCAGGGCCTTTATCACAAGAGAGAAGCCATTAATTTAATCCATTGCTTTTTTTCAAGCAATGCAGAGATATGACCATCAGATGGTAGTTATTATTTACTATTCATTTTACTGTATACTTCTGACCCCAGAGTTATCCTATGTTTGGAAATGAGTTTCCATATAACTCAGGGGTCCCCAATCCTCAGTCCACAGTCACAGCAGTACCAGGTCATAGACCATTGGGAACTGGGCTGCACAAGTGATGGGCAAGTGTGGGAAGCTCCATTTGTGTGTGTGAAACCATCCCTCTCCCCACCACCCAGCCACTGCTACCGCAATCCACCACTGCCACTGCTGGTCCACGGAGCCAGAAAGGCTGAGGACTGCAGATACAACTATTCTTATATAGTTTTTACATATACAGTATATGGCCCACAAAATCATTGGGTGCTAGCACATAAATTATAGTCCAGAAAATGAGCCATTACCTTGTGTCCCACAAGTTATTCCTAAATTCAGAACAGTGAGAAAAGAACAGCATGTGTTACAACATTCTTTCTCCCACTCCACCCTGAAGTTTCAGAATAGAGTATGCATCAGAACTGGTATTTATAGTAAGTCACCTCAGGTTAATATTCTGAAAAAGTTAGGTAGAAACAGGAATAATTTGAATAATAAATCATTAATCACTCGAATGAGCTATGCCTTCTGCCATCTTTGCAGTTTCTAAGTAATCAACAGTGTAAAATAGAAACTTATGATACCCTGTCTGCACTTATAAAATGGCTCCTTGCATCCTGGACGTAAATTGTTTCAACTCTTACCCTCAAAATGATGCTATAGAACACTGCATACCAAAACAACTAAACACAAGAACATTTTTTTCCTGAACACCATCACTCTGCTAAACAAATAATTCCCTTAACACTGTCAAACTATTCACTAAGGCTGCATTACTACTACTATTAATCTTCTCATCATTCCTATCACCCATCTCCTCCCATTTATGACTGCATGACTGTAACTTTGTTGTTTGTATCCTTAAGATTTATATTGATTGCTTCCTAGTATGATTTGATTGCTTATTTGTACCCTATGACTATCATTAAGTGATTCTTATGATTCTTGACAAATGTATCTTGTCTTTTTGTGAACACTGAGAGCATATGCACCAAAGACAAATTCTTTGTGTGTCCAATCACACTTGGTCGATAAAGAATTCTACTCTATTCTAGCTGAGGTGCTCCAAAATGACCTACACTTTGAACTACAACCCCCAGTAGTCTCAGCCAATATTGTAAGAGTATTGTCGGTAACATGTGGCAGCCTAGAGGTTCAGCGCTGTTGACTTTAATTCCATCTGACACTTGGCATCAGAAATGCCAAGAGTTCACCCTATTGATCTGCAATCATGAAGACCACCACTAAGTTAAAACACTGATGCAGAGTTGCTACAAAATTCTGGAGAAGGTGATAGGGTAGACGTAGTTAGTTTTTCTTCAAGATTCAGGTTCTACTTATTATCTATAATGATTTTGATTTGAATTTCCACTGTGTGAGTTAATACTCTTTCTATTTCCATGGGCATACCACTAATCTCCCTTGTTCCTTGTCTTCTGTTCCTTGTGACAGATGGAGCTTCTACTATGTGGACTTTGAGTGTAAAGGTTGTGGAATCCAGGGATTTCTCACAAATCCCATCAAGCTCTTTAATCATTGTTCAGGCTACTTGACAAACTACTGGAAATAGCAGCATCTGTACCTTTGTCCTTCTTTGTAATGATTGCTAGACAGAACACTAAAATCCCTCAGCTGCTCTTTTCTGGTCCTTGTTAGTGATTTTTGGGTTGGTTATTGGTCAGAAAACTCTGTACTACCTTTAAAAATTACAGTGAGGATGAAGGACGTGCCCATAAACATGTGTATAGGTACAACAGAGAGAAACAGTGTGACAGAATGTCTGAATTAAGTCTGGAGCATGCTCACATATGTCCTTGTGGCCCCGAAGCTCTGTAAAACTGGTCCGGTCCCCAGAGCCCAATTCTTGCATAGTTGTGTATTTGATCATATATTGTAGTCTTCTTAATTGAAAACCACACTTTTGTCATTAGCATAACTCTCATAGAGCTTTAAAAGATTACTTTCATTTTGTAATACATCTTGCTTGCAAAATATTTGCTGCCCTTTCTCATTTTTTCCAATCATAATTTATATGAGACAAAGCGTTAGCTCTACAAGAAAGGATTAACTGTACATTCAAGGACACACTTCCATGCCATGAGTGTATGATATTAAGATGCTACTGCACTTTCTTTACTAAACAGCTTAATCAGCAAGCTATGAGCAAAAGGTAGAATAATTTACTATACTTAATTTGATTTTTATCAATGAATTTCTGAACTCTTTGCAGAAACTTCAATGTAAATAAAAAATAACATTTTGAACGGTCTATTCTAGCCTCATGAGAATAGGGATCTGATAATCTTATTATTTAGATAATTCCAAGAGATTTTCTTTTTAATATCCAAAACAGCTTTATTATTTATAGAAAATTAATTCTAAAGACATTGTACCTATGGGTACATTAGGCAAACAGCTGAATATTCTATTAATTAAGGAGCCTTGGTGGCACAGTGGCTAAAGTGCTATTAAAGTAAAGCCAGCTGCCTGCAATTATTGCGAGTTCAAAGGTCACCAGGCTCAAGGTTTACTCAGCCTTCCATCCTTTTGAGGTAGGTAAAATGAGGACCCGTATTGTGGGGGCAATAAGCTGACTTTGTGCAAAAAGAACACTGCTTAGGTGGGGCTGAAAGTCCTACTAAGCAGGTATATACAAAAGTACGAAGGCTATTGCTTAATGCATTGTAAGCCGCCCTGAGTCTCCAGAGAAG
>JANHZT010006399.1:173364-190650 GCA_032468215.1 Stegonotus admiraltiensis
TCCGAATCTGAGTGACTTTATCTGACAGAAACTGCACAAACTCCTCAGCTCTACCCTGCAAGGGCTCCTCCACTCCCTCTACATTAAGGAGGGAGTGAGTCACCCTAAATAGGGTGGCTGGGCATGAATCAGCGGATGCAATAAGTGTGGAAAAATGTGAACATTTTGCCACCTGTATCACCACTAGGTAAGTCCTAATAAAGGCTCTTAAGAGTGTTCGGTCAGATTCAGAGGTACTAGTCCTCCAGGGTCACTCTAGACATCTCTTCTGACACTTCATCTCCCAGAGCTCCTCGGTAAACCAGGGAGCTTTCCTGGATCCACCGCCATGGGGAGGTCACAAAGGCGCAATCCGATCCAGTGCCCCAGATGCCGCCCTATTCCAGGCAGCCACCAGGGACTCCACCAGACTGTGGACAAGGGAGTCAGGTATCTCCCCAAGCTCCTTCTGGAACCCTTCAGGGTCCATTAGGCGCCTGGGGTAGAACCACTTAATCGGCTCTGCCTCCCTGCAATGGAGGTGTAGCGTCCTGAAGTCTAACCTCAGCAGGAAATGATCTGACCACGACAAGGGAGAAGCATCTATACCCCTTAATTCCAGATCATATCTCCACTGCCCGGAGAGAAACACCAGGTCAAGTGTGTGTCCCCCCCCTATGAGTTGGACCCTGAACTACTTGGGTCAGGTCCATGGTTGTCATGGAAGCCATGAACTCCTGAGTCACATCTGAGGATTTGCCAAGTGATAGCAAATTGAAGTCCCCCAGTACCATAAGCCTAGGGAACTCCACCGCCAGCCTAGCTAACGCCTCTAGCAGCACAGGCAGGGCTGTTGTAATGCAGCTGGGAGGCAGGTACATCAGCAACAAGCCCAACTGAGCCCCTGAGTCCAACCTCAAAAGGAGAGACTCACACCCAACAATCTCAGGGGCAGGGATCCTGCGAGGGCAAAGACTCTTCCGGACAATAGCTGCCACTCCTCCACCCCTTCCCTGGAGTTGTGGCTAATGCAATATCTGGAACCCGTCTGGGCACATCTCTGAGAGAGGCACACACCCCTCTTGGCCCAGCCAGGTCTCAGTTATACATGCCAGGTCAGCCCCCTCCTCCAGGATTAAGTCCTGAATGAGGGGGGCCTTGTTGATAACAGACCTGGCATTAAACAGCAGCAGCTTGAGGCCAGGGCCCTGACATCCTGAGTCACCCGGTATATGAGGCGAGCCAGGTGAACCAGAACCAGAGGGGCCGGAACAAGTAATCACTTTGAGACAGCGAGTCCTAGTTCCCCGAGAGCAGCCTACCCCTCGTCTCCCACCATATCTACCTCTCCCAGTCATAACCGCAATACTCTGGCTCTCTAATTCCTGGTAGGTGGCAAGAATATTTTTCTACCAAATGATAGAACATTGATTAAAGATTGATTGGTCAGTTCTAAAGCTTCCTTGCTTCTCTGCTAGCACATTCTCTTGAACTATCCAATCAGTGCTTAGAATATATTTCACATATAATAATTATGTGATTGGTTGAATACTTACTGTATCGAGCCTGTTACCCTTTTTAAAATATTAAAATTAATATATACTGATTCCAGTGTTTAGGGATCTATAAAACTTACCAATATGGGTTAATATGAAGACTAGGATCATTTTTTTCCAGGATCTCTCAAATTGATTTGGGAGCTGTACATTTTCTCCTTTTTTCTATATTATCTTCAAGCACAGACTTAATGTTATAATTTTTCTATGAGAAAAGAAGACGGCTTGTAGCCACCAAGCCAAAATTAGAATAAAGGAAAAAAACATCTATCTGAGACAGTGTGAAGGGAGATACCAGCCAATACATCCTCTTCTCCAGTTCTTAAGAAATTTATTATTTAATTAGTTGGTCCATTCTTCCTTTTCCCAATCTTTCTCTTTATTTTTACCTTCCCTTAATCAATAACTATACCCCTACAATAAGAATAGCACCACCATAGACAAGAATTTGAGTTATACCCTATTATATCATTTCCTTTGAAGATACACGCCCTAACAAAGTGTGTAAAAATTTGGCACAGTTGAAATGACTGGAAAAATGAAACAACTTGATGATAATCCCTTCATTTGTTTTATTCAATCCATTCTTTTATGGATTAAAAACAAAGATAGCATTGATGTTTTTCCATAACAGACAATGGGGAAAACAAAACTTCATCATCTGAATCTCACTGTAATTAAACAATTTCTAAAGACTGATCTTCAGATTGCAACCTAGATCTGTGCATGTCTAGAAAGCATACAGCAGGCTGGAAAATTCATTTATTTGCTGTACTGAAAATTCTTCCATTACATTTTATTCCTTCCTCTCCCCTAAAAAATGCACACATATGCTGGAGTGACAAGCAGGTCAAATTCATTGCAGGCCAATCAAATTTGCCTTGTGCTCCCATTTGAATCAACCCTACATCACATTGGGGCATCATTCTCCACGTAGGGAAATGCTGAATATTTGCAGATGGAGAACATCAGCACCATAGTTATTTTTAAATCAAAACAGGACGGAAAACAGAAAGTGTTGCTTCTGGAGAAAAGAGGTCTTTTTATTCAGATCTATTAATATGCTTTTGATGCGATACAATTACATCAAATACATTCATGAGTATCTAGACTGATAGACATTTTCTACATACAGTATAGGTTTTGTTGGAAGGGACCTTGTTTCTAGGTCTAGTAGTAAGCCAAACCAACTATTAAAGTTGATTTTTAAATGGCTACAGCCATCACTATGAATATTATATTGCTCTATCCACACTCCAGCAGAGTTGGATAAACTTATATACCACTTCACAGTGCTTTACAGCCCTCTTTAAGCAATTTACAGAGTCAGCATATTGCCCCCAACAATTTGGGTCCTTATTTTACCCACCTCGGAAGGATGGAAGGCTGAGTCAACCTTGAGCCTAGTGAGATTTGAACTGCTGAATTGTAGGCAACCGGCAGTCAGCAGAAGTAGCCTGCAGCACTGCACTCTAACCACTGGCTCATGATCACAGTATAATAATACTTCAGGCTTTATACTAAGATAGTATAATGAAATAGCATAATACCATAACATGAGACAGCAATCAAAGCATATTCACAATACTGAAGAAGACAAAGACCCTTTGTCAATTAGGCAACCTCAAAGAGATGGCAGATGGACTCTTTTCAAAGCCACCAAACACGACTTAGGACTGTATTGAAGTTCCATCCTATTAATTCTGATTAGTTTATATAGGATCTGAACTACAATTACTGACATGCCTTTATGATAGTCTCATCTCACTGGAGTTTGCCAAGGATAAGTGTATGTTATCTTGTAGGTGGAATGCTTTGCCTAGTCTGGTCAGAAATGTCAAGGTTAAGGAGTATTTGTTTATATCAGGTGGAAATGATACCACTTCAAAGTTAAAGAGAATATGTTTCCCAAGGTTTTTGGATTGATGATGAGAAAGGTCACCTTACTTTATACAGATATCCCACCAAGGGCTGGGCAAAACAAAGTATAAATGTTTGCTTAATTCTATATTACATACTTAACCATTATATATAAAGTTCTATGTATCATGCCCAGATAGGAAAGAGATATACTGTGCATCATTATCCAATTGTTCCAATAGGTCTTGTGGTAAAACCACTAGTACTACAATTAGAATTAGATATGAAAGAGACATTAAAAAAGAGAGTTCTCAACTCCCATTTCCTATTTATTACATCCTCACAATGTAGGATGTAGAAAAAAATCCTGACAGATAGCCATCTACTCTCAATTTAAGCATTCAGGGTCAGCCCTTCAAGGGAAATCGGACAAAGAATTCAGTGTCATGTAGGTCAGTATTACTTTTACTGTAAAGCTAAAGAAATAGACAATTGCAAGTCTAAATGTGTTTCCTCCTCTTTCTCTTCCTGAGAACTAGGGACAATCATGTCTGAAACTCAGACATAGTCATAGACTCAGAGCATTCCTGCCCTGAACTCTGTTCTTTTTTACCTGATCATTGTCTTGGTAGTCATTCTTCCTCCTTGCTTCTAGGCTATTAACTTTTTCCTATACTCCTAGTGAAAAAAGGCCTACCATGTTCCATTGCTGAGCATTTTTTAAAAAAACAATTCTGCATATTGACACCTTCAAGTTAAATATATCAACCAACCTCAATAAAAATATTAAGTCTGAAAAAATGGGATTGCTCTGAGATGTTATACTTATGATGACCTGTTTAAATATGCCTCCCATATGTCACCATCTGCAATTTGGTATTCTTCAGATTGTTGGAACTGATTTTCAGCCAGTCTTAGTTATCTGCAAGGAATTGAGTTGGTGAAGCAATAGGTTGCAACATAGGTATGTTGCAATATAGGTGTCGAGCCCTACCGGGACTTGCCATTCCGAGGACAGGGGAGTGTCACTGAATGGTGGGGGGGATGGCACCAATGATGCCGAGACGAGCTTCACTTGGCCAATGGAGAGAAAGCTGGCACCCATCAACAATGCATGATTCACGAAGCTGGACATTCTGGTGCCACCGGGGCTGACGACGCAGAGCAGACATGGATGCAGCTTCCAGGTGGCTGCTGGTGGTGCCAGCTGATGACATCATCAAGCACCGGTAAGAAATACAAATCCACAGGGAGAAGGGAGGGAGTTAATAAGTGCCGGATGGTGGTTTTCCTGTTAGCTTTTGTATAAATTGCACTGCATGGCAGTTGTGCGCAGCGCTAACTTTGAATCAACCATCCTGCTTCTCTGTACTTCCTGGCTGTGTTGCTGCATTTACCAGTAAAAGGTGCAAATACGCCTGTTCTCTTGTGTTTTGTCTGTCACACAGACTAGGATGATAGGCAAGCCGAGAATAGGATTGATATATTATATAATTCAACCAGATAGATAGATCGATGAGAGAGAGATAAGAGAGAGAGGGAGGGAGGGAAGGAGTGAGAGAGATGATAGATGAATGCATGGATGCATGGATGGATATATGGATGCATGAATGGAGGGAGATAGAGGTAGAGTAGAGGTAGAGATACTGTAGATGATATAGTATAGATCATTTCCATACTGTTTGGCATGAGGCAATGCCTAGTTAAATCAATCTGATGTCCCACCATTTTACATGAACAACTTTACACAGAGTTCTTCACTGGACCCTAAATAGGCAACATTAAGGTTGTAGACTACATGTAGCAGCCCAGCCCTTCCCAGCTAACCAATGCACATTTAATCCCACCTGGAAAGGGTAGGACACAGTTTTCCAGTTGTAGAGATTGTATTATAATTTTCAGAATTTTAGAGAAAATTTTCCAACTCTGCATCAGCCATTCATTCTGATCTAATATGTTCAGTACATAAACAGTGACTCTGAAGTGCATAGTAGCCTTCTGCAAATTCTATATTATTTCTTTTTACAGTTTAGACTCTGCACATAAGAGAGATAATTCATAGATTGCTCTGATCATTGTTCAATTTTTTTTCAAACTTCCAAAACCTAAGGAAGTTAACTTTTCATACATTGCCTGCCAAATACTGTTACTTTACAAGCATCATTAAAATAAAAGGTTGATAGATTATGAGTTAAAATGGGACCCATGTAATTTTTCACCCAAACACCTCAGACTAATATAATAGCATTATAGCTCTTAAAATAGCTATGGATATTAGAAAGAATACATGAAATAAAGACATCAAAGTCATTTGACATAGAGCCGTGAACAAAAGTAATGAAATATTTCCCACAAGAACCACAAACCTATTAATTTTGCCTAGCTATCTTTGTACGCCTGCTAAGAAAATGAAGCTGCAAATTTTGACTGGTTGGTTTTTGGCAAGAAATTGTAGTTTTAAGTTCTGCTGGTGAACTAACCTCGGTCCATTGACTCTAGGATTCAAAAGACTGCAGGCAGCATGTCACTCAATTAGGGGGAGTTTCAGTTTCATATACAGTTATAAAACCTGAGGGATTGACTCAAATTAAAATGGATTCAGTATGTGTGATTACATTTATTTGGCCAAACATAAAAAAGCAAGGTAAACAAAAGTTAAATATACCCAAAATAAAATTTTAAAAATGTAAGCTAGATGATACACTACAAACTTCCCCCCACAATTAACAGCAGAAAACAATTACCACCTCTTTTCCAGTGGTCTGCTTAGGCATGTAGAGTGAATGAGATTTATTTGATCCAGTTATTTATTCAAACTGCAATAGTAATTACAAATCTTTTGACTAAGGATTTTTCCCCTTATCATTCAATCATGTCTGATTATCAGATTCTGCCTAGACAATTTCCTGCAGTTTTCTTGGCAAGCTTTCCTCCCCCTTCAGCAGTGGTTTGACATTGCTTCCTTCTCTAGGGTAAGAAAAAATGATTGGCCCAAGGTCACTCATCTGGTTTTGTGCCTTAAGGTAGGACTAGAACTCACAACCTTCCAGTTTCTAGCCTGATACCTCAATTGTCTCTCTGACAATTGAGAACTACCTGTACTTGAGGTTATCCCAGTATAACTAGAACTATGGTGACTTTCAGGGAACATTGAACAGTTTAGACTAGAAGTAAGCAATGTGAAAATCAGACCTTAGATCACATTTCCCAGCAGGTTTAGAATCAAAATAGATTGCACATTAACTTCAATTCTGGTACTTCAACTGAATTCTTCTTTTGGACTGGGCTACATATCAATCAGCTGTCTCAGATCAAATAGGGAAACAACTGTATTATTCACAGAAGGACTTTTGATCCATGAGCTGTGGTACTGATGACAAGGTTTGCCTCTGCAGAATGAAATTGTGAAGTGGAACGGAGCTCTGGATAGCAAACACTATTATTGTTGAAAAGTTGCGTACACTTGGCTAACGCAAAACCCGGTGCTCTCTGGTCTCGTAAGCTGATGAAAGATCGTTTCATTGAGAATGTTTCCATAACAAAAGTCAAGGCGAGACACGGGCTGGTTTACACTCTCAATTTGCTTTATTTGCCTTATTAAAATCCAAGATAGACCAAATAAAAGCAAGGCAAGCATATCTGTCATCAGCACAGCTTTTAACTTTTTATTCATTTTGTGTGCTTCAGAATACACTGCAGCAGCAGCAGCTGGCAAATAGAAGCAGGAAAACAACTGTCAACACCACCCAACCTTCTGAAGCCAAGTAGGCTGTTACACAGTCACACATAAAAGACCAGGGTTTTGTTTAGCCAATATCCTTGTGTGTGTGTTTTCTCCTCCTCCTTTGTTCAGAATATGCACTGCATTAAAGGGGCCTGATTAGAACAAAGGAACAGGGTTCATGGTAACAATTATGATAGGAACGAAAATGCATAATTAAAAAAAATCCACCAAAATCAGGAAAATAATGCCAGGTGAAGATGAATACATGTCCGCTGGGAACAATTACATAGCAGATGCATCCAAAAATTCATTATCGACGTATAATTTGACATGCCCCTAGTAATGTAATTCATTACATTTACAAATAATTCATCACAGGTGTTGTCAACTACAATGCCCCACAGGATCTTTGTTTTATTCTCTGGGAAGAGAAGAAGTGTCCGGTTTTTAAATACACATTAAATGCTTTTAAAATATGATCCTTTTATTTTTGGTAAACACAGAACAGCAAAGGAAGAATGGATGCAGAAATCATTTGTAATAGAAAAGAAATGGATTTCCCCCACTCAGTGTAGGGCACTCTCAAAATTATAAATATGTATCTATATATAGAGGTATTTGTTTATACCATTCTTCAACATATTAAAACCTCTGTTATAAAAACTATTCCCTTTGGAGATTTGATTCAAAGGATCCTAAGCAACTGGAGTCTAGAGTCTCCTAATTTAATATATTTGCTGATTTGAATTGTCAAAAATGTTCTAAGCCTTCATTTGAATCAGATGCCTCCAGATGGATTTAATGGACTTTTGCACATGCTCAGAAGTCCTTTTCATTTAAATCAAATTGACAGTTTGATGCTCCATGAATGACTCCATGCATTTGTATTGATTTGATGGTATATAAGAATGAAAGAATTAATAAATCAATACATAACACAATTGTACAAATTGATGCTTCAGATCAGATCAAATCCATTTTCTAAATCAGACTGACTACTTGAATTAGATCAAACCAGACACAGCTGTGTCTTCCTTGCAGTGAGATGGGCAGCAAACAAATTTAATAAATAAATACTCTATATTTAATATTTAATCTCAAATACCTAGCTTGAGATGGTTTCTAGCCTTGCCTTGCCCATCCCTAACCAGAATGGTGAGAAAGCTTTCCAGCAATTGAAAATATATTTAGATGCATGTAACTATCAAGGTCTGACCAGCAAACCTGCAAGATCATATGAAATGTTCTTTCTTCTCTGCATAGTACAGTTTCATCACATAACATATAAAGATCTTCCACAAACATATATAGTGCAGGGATGATATTCACTTACCTTTGCTACTAGTTCTCAAATGTGAGTGTGCACCTTCTGCTCATGTGCAGAGCATCAAAAATGTGGATAAATGGGACATAATTACATCCAGGCGGGTGGGCAGAGCCTCCCACAGCTACCGCTACCGGTTCACCCAAACCAGATAGAACCGGTTGAATACCACCACTGATATAGTGAAATAAAACACTCATCCCTTCTTGGGCCAGTCTTGTGACTAATATGCTTCTGCACAGGGGTGGGTTCTACTTACCTTTACTACGGTTTGCAACGGGATCACATGCGTGCGCTGATGATGACATCCAGGGCAGTAAACCAGTTCTTGTGAACCTGTCTGAACTGCGGGCAATCCACCACTGCTTCTGCATATTCTGAGCTGGATGAAAATTAAGAACATTTCCCCTCCTTTCTTCACAGTTGTCTCCACTTGGTAAAAGTGGACCCTCCCAGCTCTTCATTCCCAAGACAGCTTCTCTCACTTTGAAAATCATTAAATAAGAGAAACAGAAGTTAGAATTTTTAAAATTACAAGAGAAAGATTAATTTTATCATTATGGTTGATTACTGTAAGCTATTATTAATTCTAATTAGTATTAATAATTAATATCCGTTAATATTATGAAGGAAAAGCACTAGTACTATAAAATTATTGCTGGAAATATTATCACTATTATGATGCTGAGTACTGTTCAAAGGAATTGTAACCAGATACACACACTGTGTTGAATATGTTGCTCTTTTTTAATAATAAAAATAAAAATATCTTAAGAAAAATTTTGAAAGACTCTGATAATTGAAAAATATACTATACCGGGGGTGGGGATGAAACTAGAACCTCTGGGTGCAGGACAAACTTTTCAAATGGGCTGGGGAAAAAATGTTTTTTCAATAATGGAAACTTTTCCAGGCCATAGCAGTTGAAGGCAGGCAGGAGAAAATGAAGGCAAGGGGTAACTTATCAGAATTGTGTACTCCTATATGTAGCCCAAGTGTGACTACTAACATAGCAGCAAAGTGATCTCAAGAGCTCTGTTAACAGTTACAGATCCTCCAGATTTTTTCAGAAAATAGATGGCAGCTCTTTGCAAACAGCCATGTTCATTGAAGACATATAGGAAGAAAGGGAATGTAAGATAGAATACAGTGGGCCATTTATACCTATGGATCCTATGATGCCAATTCCTCTGCTTCCGTTATATTTGTGCCATTCATTGGAGAGATGAATGGGAAATGGAAGATCCCTGAAAATCAAGGAAGAAGATCTGCAATGGACATGCTGTTGCAGGCTGTGCTCCTAAACTCAGCCTTAGTTCTGTAGTGTTTACCATGCAGTTAAACCATAAGGAAGAAACAAGAACTGGAGAAAAGTAATTGGTCTCTAATAGGATTTTAACAATAAATTTTATGGTCTTTTGTGGAAACAGACTACAAATTTCTAGACTAAAACAGAAACTGTAGCTATTTATTCAGCTCTGTAAAAGGACCTGCAACTAGTCCTTTCTTAATTTGTGCACGTAGAATAATCTAGTGATAGGCACAGAATAATTCAATTATTTTCCTGTGTATTAAACTAACTTTACCAGAAAACATATATTATTTCTCCTGCTACTCTTCCATCATATTTTATTCATATTTAGAATAGGACCTTCATTAGAATTCAGGAAGTGCCGTCAACATTTCGAATACTGTGTTTTAAATAAATACATTAACAAACTTAAATGGAGGGAAACTAACATTATGGTTTCATTATAGGTATTACAATTATTACCAAACTCCCGTTCCCTTTAACTCATCATTTATAACAAAGCTATCATTAAATTTGCATATTTTATTGTATACTGTAATGACTTGAGGGCAATGTGTCAGTAAGCATCAAATTTGTACATGATTTGAGTTAAAAATTGATTCCCAGCATATCTCCAGTAATTTAACAGCAGTGTTTATTATATATATTGTCTGATCTTTATTCTCTCTCTGTCTGACTCCCTCTTAAAGTTGTCTTCCAATTAAGGATGAGGTGAACTTTTCTTGTCATTCGATAAGTCAGTGTAGCCACAGGACATTTGAAATTAAGCTTACATTTGCCTACTATACATAAATACCAGAAAGGGTCATAAAGGCCAATATTTGGACAAATTTAGATGGTGGGAAATAAGCCAATCTGCTTGCTAAATCTAATATGCAATTTCACACAGGTTAAGGGTTTCTTTCCAGAGATTTAGGATACACATATATAAAATTAACCACTGCTTTTTTTAAAAAAAAAAGTAAAGAGATATAAAAAGTATACTTTCCAACTTTCCAAGGTGTTAATAGTATTTAACTTTCATCTTCCATCAACATCCTGTCATGTTTCCTGCAAAGTATTCTTCTGCATATGAAAGAAAAAAGAAAAAAAATGATATCATTATCCATGTTTGCCAATTGACTTGGGTCAGATATTTTGTACTTTTTGTACTCATGGATGAAAGCAGTTTTCTCTCATCTTAGGTAAGTTTTAAAACCACTGCAATTTACTGGACATTCGCTTATATCAAAGGGTTTATTTTCTTTCACAGACAGTGTCAACTGGAATAGATTTTTTATAACGTCTTAATTAAAGTTACAATGCATAAATTGATACATCCCTTGGCAAGTAATTTTTTACCACTGGCATAACTTCAGGTAATTGGTTCAGCAATATGCTTCTGTTGAACATATCTGCATGGCTCCAGCAATTTTGCTGATTTTCAGTGCTGTTTTATTAAAATCATACCTTTGTGTTGGGTAGATATCAATATTCAACGCCCCCTACCCTTCTTTTTCATAACTGTATGGAGAGGGTACAACATTTGTGAGAGGAAAAGATCTATAAGTCAATAGCACAGTAGATGGTTTGTGGGTCTCAACACCCCCAAGATCTGATTTGTTTGTCTGTTGCAGTTGATATGTTCCTTACAAATAATTATAGCTTTATTAAGTTTATAAATAATATACCTGCTCAAAATCCCCTTAAAAATTAATACAACCTAGACAAGACCTAATAACAGAGCCTTCCTATTCATCAAAAATCAAAGTAAACAAGGGTCTTCTGAAGGGTAGGATCTCCTTAACCTATCGATCACCAAAAGCTGTTCAAACCAACCTATTTTAGCAAGTTATCTAAATGCCAGGATTGATACTGAACTGACCTTGGGTAAAATATTATTCCAAAGGAAAGGAGTACAACAAAAAAGACATGCTTTGTGATCCTAAATGGCAAAAAGTCTTCTCTGCTAGATCTTAATTTGGCAAGCAACCCTTTTTTTCCTGAATTCCTAACACCTTCTGTCAAACCCAACTATAGCCACCCACTCACCAGACAGCAGTTAATAAAACATAATTCTAACAGCACCATTAATCCAGGTTTTGCTTCTTTCACCTGCCACGTTAAGAAGTCTTTGGGAAGGAACGTCTTTGAAATTGAAGGATTAAATCTTTCTCTGCTCAGTAGTAATATTAATTCATACCAGAGGCCCAGTACTTTGTGTTAAATAAAAAGCAAAAGGATTGACATGTGCTACTAATTACTAATTAATGCAGTTTGTGAATCAATATGGTATAGTAGTTAGAGTATTAGCCTACTTTAATTTTCTTTTCAAGTCTATCCTCACAGGATTGATGTTATAGGCATAAAATGGAAAAATACCTCCATGCTTTGATCTTCTGGAGAAAAAGAATATAAATCTAATAAATAAATAGCAGTTTGGCCTTAAAAATCACAAAGTGCATATACTACCAAATTTTGAGCTCTCCAAACCTTCATGGTTTTCAGCTAATGCTAATGCTGGTAAATTTTTTTCCTGCCAACTTGACCTATCATGTGAACTCAATTTAACAGTAACAAAAAAAAAAGTTGCTAGAACTTCAGAATGCTCATAGTTTGATTGTTCTATTACTTACTTAATATTGTGGTGGTCAAGAGGAAAAGACAAATATCTCTCTCTAAGAGGAAGCATCATCAGGTAACTCCTCCCACTGTGCTTTTCATAGTGGGAGATCTAGTCCACCAGGGTAGCTTAAAAACGATGAAAAGGTATTTACGGTATACCTAAAAACCAATACTGGCAATGCCAGTTCCTGCCACCACCATTACAAATTCAAAAACTCAAAAAATTATAACTCTAAAGGAATTCTTAAATTCTTATCCTGGAAGTAAGAGAAAAGAAACTAGAAACTTCTTTTGCCAAGATGGAATTTTTATAGAAATTGCACAGCAGAATTCAGCGCCACTTGATTCAACACTACTATCCAAACCATGTCACCTTTCCCAAAGAAATTTAGAACTCTACCCATCCTTTGCAGCTACCACATGATACATCCCTTCTCTATCAATAAGTATCTGCTTTTTTCTGCCTTGGCCATTGCCCACCTATGCATTGCCTATAGTCTGCCAGCAAAAACATTTCAGTCTACTCACCTCAGTGGTCCACATGGCAGAGATAGATAGGTAAGCCAGCTCTCCAGCTTCACAGGTGGGGAAGACAGAACCTGACAATCTCCATCCTTTAGAGGTAGAACAGGTACACATTGATTTGGGGCAGGCAGATGTTCCCATGCTATCTTCTTCAATCTATTCATGAAAATGAGCAGAGCTGTTCACAGGTGCAAGCAAGTCTCAGTTTCTCACCAGAAGAATGAAATGATGGTTACAGTTGCTGGGACAAAGTTATTATTATACATATGGGATTGCATAAATGGGATAACACCTAAAAAGTATAGGTAAGCATAAGCATATGGAATGTTCTATTTTGAAAATGTAATTTTGAGACTACAAGCATTTTAACAGGATTGCTGAGGAAACATGGCAGGAAGAGCTGATCTACAGTTATAATTAGAATGTTTATGGGGACTTATATAGCCAAGAACACTCCAGAATATCCCTCAAAGTAGAACTCACAGAAGATGGTAAACAACTTGCAGACATTTGCAGTGAAAATGATCAGAAACTTAGTACTTAATTTGTTTTTCTTTTGCTAAGTAAATTTTATTTTATTTCCATTGTGGCTCAGCTATTCAGTTGAGAAAATTGGGGTCAGATTAAAAGTTGCCTTTCTGTAGGTTAGAAAGTGTAGAGCATGGGTGTCAAATTCACAGCGTCACGTTGCTGTTGTGATGTTTGGTGACATTTCTTCCCTTCGTGGACCTGGGTAGGGCGTGGCCTGCACATGATGCATCCGGCCTTTGGGCCACCAGTTTGACAACCCTAGTGTAGAAACTGTCCCAAACAAAACATAAATTAGGTTTTCATTTTGTAAGCAGTTCAGTCTCTTACAGTATGTACATATTCTTTTACAAGTCTCACCTGGTTTTGTGGCAGTCTTAGCTCACAAGGTGATACTGATGGTTGATTCTTTGCTTTGCAGATATCAGCCCCTGAGTTTAACCAAGGCATATACTGTATATATAAATTCAGCATAGGCTCAGAACATCTTTGATTTTTAGTATTTTGAAATTACAGTTATGAAACTATGTTGCTCTACCAATACATACTGTACTGCACAGTATATTTATAGGATCAATATGACTAAGGATTTAAGATACTTTAGTCCCTGAAGTTTTCATAAACAAATATCTAACAAGGTTTTAAAAAAATGTTTTGTCATTATAAATGACTTTCTGCCTAATCCAAAATTCAAGAGGCTTTGATAAGGAATGTTAGCAACACTTCCATGTTCCATGGGAAATTTTAGATGTTAAACTAAGAACTGGGCATCATTTGGTTTTTCAGAATTGCTACAGGCAAAACTTCTGAAAGCTAGACCTTTCAGCAGGTGGGGAATCTATAGTTCTCCAGAACATCCCTCATCCTTGACCATCCTAGTTGGAATGCTGGTTGGGAGCAGTGCATCAACATCTGGTTCAATCACAACAAGCCAAAATTACTAGGGAAAATGGTAAGGCCATAAATATTGTTAATTAAATAAGAGAAATGAAGAGGAAACTGAAGTATAAATAGAATGAACAAACAAACAAATGCAAATCTGAAGAAATATTAACTTTGGGGAAGTGGGAGTGGGCATTTTCCTGAAAAGTAATAAAGGATTGCAACTAAATAAATGGCATCTCTTTTAGAGAAATTCAGTGTATAGCCAACATTCCAGTCCACTGGAAGTTCTAGGAAATTTAGTCCCAAAGCATCATCTGAAGGACTCCAGAAAAGGCCACCAAGCATCATTTGTTCTGTAAGGTTCCATAAAGTTTTAAAAGCTGAATAACTTTTAAATAACCATCTACACACAGTCACTTTGGAATTGACTATGTGTAGATGGATACATAGAAGTATAAACTATTTTTTATGATTGTAGCTCTCAATTGCTATTATGTATTATCATCGTTAAAAGCAATCCAAATATGAGTTATGGTTTATTAACAAGAACCAGCCAACAATAAATTATCTCTTTTGGGAAATATTGTACCGAATGAACGAAATCAGTTATACACTGGAGAAGAAACTGTTACTGCTAATTCATAATTTGTACAGTTGCATGAGTTCGTATTCACAGAGATGGTAATGTTTCATCTGTACAACTCAGGTCCATGAGTTCTAGTTCCACCTTAGGCACAAAGCCAGCTGGGTGACCTTGGGCCCCTCACTTTCTTTTAGCCGTAGGAAGGAGGCAATGGCAAATCACTTCTGAAAAACCTTGCCAAAAACCTGCAGGAATTTGTCCAGACAGTCACTGAGAGTTAGACCTGATTCAATTAAAAAAAAGTATGACAGAATCCTATGAAATTTACTTCTTTCCAAATGCATGTTACGAATCATTTTACAAGTGTACAAGTTATGAATGAAGTAGGTATTCATATTGTCAAAAGACAAAAATTCAGGGTGATACATAAGACTATACTAAGTATCTGCACAATAAATTCCACAAATCCTGTGTAAAAGAAGGCGAAAAAAAATGAATGTGTTGAAACTGTTGACACTAATTGGTTGGGTTCAAGTGTTATAGATTCTGCTAATTCCAACAACTTTCAGCAATCTGAGCATTAAAAGTTTTTAGAGATCAAAGAAACACCTCCCCTTCACTAGTACAAAAAGAGAAGCAATTCCTTAAATATATATAACACTGCACTGAAATCAATTGTAAAGAAAAGCACCTCTGATTTTGCAAACAATACCTCTTAACTTTTTTATCTGCTAGTCTACAAAATGCATAATTTTAAAGTTGCTGCATTACAATTACTGTACATTTATGTTATATTATTTTCCATGGTGCCATGCTACCATGAAAACACACTTTGTATATGCCTAAGCAATTTACCTTCTGTAACTATTTGCATTAAATAAATTTTAAAAATCACATATTTTTAAAGGTATCATGCAGAGACACAAAAGTATTTCCTGCTATTATAAATATGCTGCTACTGGTATGAAAGGAGTAAATGAATTTTTAGTTGGTTGATTCAATTTAACGAAAATGAATTAATATTTTTATGGAAATGGGCTTATTTAAGCATAAATCACAAGCTATTGAATATACTTCCTAGTTTGCTCCTAAATCCGACAGTTGCTAATAGATTTATTTGTTTATTTAAACAAGCAAGCAAAACCATTTGTTAAGGGCCGTCACATGGTACAACAAATGGTTTTTATCTCAGGGCAGATTTGACATGATTTAATAGTGTATAGCATCAACTTTCACTCCATTTTATGAGATCCCTTTCTGTTTGCCATAGTGGGAAATGATAGTGGGAATATAATATTAGATTGTTCCTCCCTGGATGCCTAATGGATTATGTCAATTTTCAGTGAGCTCTGGAGATTTTCACAAGCATCTGGGGCAATTCAGTTGAGACCTTGGTCACCCAATATATTAAAGTGACATCTGGAGTAGGGGACTGAGTTGTTCAGAATAGCCTATCCCTATTCACAAACCCATTGATATCACTTAACTTAAGTGATCTCTCCTGAAGATCTCAGGAGATAAAGTGACATAAGAGATGCCTAGAGTGCCACAGTAAGAAGACACATTTTAAGATTAACCAGAAACTGATAATCAAAACTATGTCTGCTGAGTTGTGTTTAATGGTCTTTTTTTAAGTTGAATAGTTCTTGTTTATAGAAGGCCAGGGGCATTTGAAAGTCTATTTTATTATTGAGAACATTTTTCACATAACTTGGCAGACAAAACCATTTAGATCTGAGATGAAACAGACACTAGCTGGGCAGTGCCAATGAAGATTACTGGACCCTCAACTTGTGAATGATCTGGGATAATCTTGAGATTGTAAGTGTTTAGGAAGTACATGGGATTCTATGCAGTTAGTTCCATTTATGTGATGTTAGTTCTTCTCACCTGGAACCCTACCACTTACTGTATGGTTGGTTCAATATTTTTTTTGTGTGAGAAGATATCAGAAGGTTGAATCAAAGCAGTAATAAACATTTCTTTGGGTGAGGGGGTATTTCCCTCACCATGGCATCTACTGCCAAGAAGGCAACAGTGCAACCCCTGCTAAAAAAAAATCTATTGGACAATTGAAGACCAACCCTCCTTTTCTTTGAAAGGTTGTGGAGAAGATGGCAGCCTTGCAACTCCCACCTCTGGGAGGCAAGTTATATAGACCCTTTTGTCAGGGTTCAGGATGGGATACGATGTGGAAGCTGCATGCTTATGTTCTCGTTGTTTTTTGGTTTTGCAAAATAAAATAAATAAACAATAAGAAATAATAGGTAACCAACTGAAACATCTACTACTGGTTCTCAAAACCCTTTGTATAAATCTCTCCTCTCCCAACTTCTATATCTAGCATATTTCCTCCCTATTCCTTGCTCAGCTTTAGAACAAACAACCTATATTACAAGCTTGGCA
>JANHZT010006399.1:210473-222677 GCA_032468215.1 Stegonotus admiraltiensis
GGTGTGCAGTGCTCTATAGCGTTGTTTTGAGGGTAGGAGTTGAAACAATTTATGTCCAGGATGTGAGGGGTCTGTAACTATTTTCACAGCCCTCTTTTTGACTCGTGCAGTATACAGGTCCTCAATGGAAGACAGGTTGGTACTAATTGTATATTTGCTTCTTCCCTCTTCATCTTGGTCAATTTCATTTTAAATTTAAAATTTTAATTAAAGATGCCTATTTATTGTTTTAACATTTTACATTGCATTTAACTGAATGATTATAAGCCACTTACACTCACTCTGGCAAAATGGGGAGCATGTAAGATTAATAATTAATTAATTAGCACCATCCACTGTTTAGCACATAGCTCTGAGTCTACCTAATTGAATATTGTGGTAAAAAAGAGCAATTGGTTTTTTTATGTAAAGTGATTCAGGTTACCCTTTGCCTTATATATACAATGCAAACTAAAACAATACTGTTATACTATATTAACCACAAAGTGCCGTTTTATCATATTAAATATGTATTTATGAGTGGATGAAAGTTGCAATGAATGAAATCCAAAAGGGAATTCAGAGCAAGGGTCCCCAGTCCCCAGTCCATGGACTGGCGCCAGGCTGCTTCATGCCGGAAACTGGCCGCGCAAACAAGCGAAGCCCCATCTGCAGGATGCAGGCAGCGTGCAAATCCACTTTCTGTCCGGTCCCTGGAAAAACCTCTCTCCATGGAACCAGTCCCTGGTGCCTAAAAGGTTGGGGGACACTTCTCCAGAGCGAAGCTGGGATTTTCTCCTCTCCTTTTTCCTCTGTCAATTTAGAGAGAGTATTTTTAAAACTGCTTTAGCTGTTTTAGGGTTAATCTATAACTGTTGGGCACCTCCTGCCTGAAATGGTGGAAAATTGAAATTCAGCTGTGCAGTGAGGGATGCTGTAGAGCAGGGGTATCAAACCTCACATCGTCAAGTGATGTCACGTGATGTATCAAGACTTTTCCTCCTTTACTAAACCGGGCATGGGTGTGGCCAGCGCGTGACATATCCAGGCTGGGAGTTTGACAGCCCTGCAATAGGACAACATTTCTCAACCCTGGCAATCTGAAGATGTGTGGATTCCAATTCCCAGTGTTGTGGGAACTGTATGCTAGCTGGGAATTCTGGTGGTTGAAGTCCACATATTTTAAAATTGCCAGGATTGCAAAAGCACTGTCTAGGAAAGGGGTCGCCAACCTTTCAGACCTCAGGGACCACTAAATTCATAATTTTAAATCCCATGGACCACTAATATGATTTTTTTTAAAAGATAAATAGTATTTAGTGCATTATAAAAACGCAAATAATTTTTCTGCGGACCACCAAAATTTTCTCACAGACCACCAGTGGTCCACGGACCACCAGTTAGTGACTGCTGGTCTAGGAGGCTCAAGGATTCACATATAACGCAGAGCGGTGAATCAACCATACCCTTTACTGAATAGATTACTGAAGATTTCATGCTCTTTGTTATAGAACGTGGGCATCTTTTCTTCATTATCACAGCCTTTAAATTTTGTTTATTAGAACATTAGCACATAACATTATCACGTTTGCTTTATATGGTTTGAAGCAAAAGAAAAAAAGGAAAGACATTTAAAAAGAAATCTTGACTCAATACCACTCGCAGCAAAATATATTCATTTGTTTAAGAAGCAGCAGGAATCTTTACTCGCTGCATTCTTTGAATAATAAAAATAAGTGTGATCAAACATTCCAGGGAACCTAGTGTTAGCCTTCAATGGTATACTTAAAGCCTAAATAATAAAAACAGATAAACAGAAGAAATGTCAAACTGAATTCTGGGTAATGATCAGATCAGCATGCTTTTATATAATTTCCATCACTTTAAATTTTAAATCACCTTTTAAGGGCACTAAAGCAGCCTAGCAAATTAGTCTGCACTCCAATTAATGCATCCCACATGACAATAAGGCCGGTTTCAGCTTGGCTAAGCAGACCAGTCAACCAGGAGAATGTGACTGGAAGACCTGAAGAGCCTGTGCTTTCACCTTTTTCTTTCTCTCTTCACAGTAGCTTAGGCCCAATTAGGCCAGTTAATCTGTCTAAATCATTGGAAAGAAAAGATCCCCCCACCCCCACACACCTTTCTGGCAGTCCTTCATAAACTGAAGGACTATTTTGAGAAGCCATGTAATATACAAATAGCTGCCAGTGAGTAGCAAAGGTTTCGTGATCTGGCTTGCAAGAGTATTCAAGGAGAGTTTCTTTTGGCCTAACCCAGGCCATCTGGTTTCACCAAAGTTAAAACTTTCAGAGATTTTGGGTGGTGTTTGGTTCATGTGCAGAGATTTTTTTTCCTTTTATCTCTTTCTCATGCTTGATTCAGTTGACTCATTTTTGACATCCATTAAGTTTTATAAGAGATGACTGCAATGAACAGTGATGAGAAATGCCAAGTTACATTATACAAAACTGTTCATAAATAGAAAGGACTGGCTTTTCAATCAAAAAGTCAATAATGCTTGCATAAAGATATAAGCACTTGAAAAGCTTTTATGTAGCATTTTAAAATAGAAAGAAGAGCAAGAGGAGGGCAAAGAGACTTACGTACAAAAGTCAAGAAAAGACAAATTGCTGAGCTTCCACCTCTACTCAAGCAGTTGCTACTCCCAATCCAAACTGAATGCACATTTATCTACACCAGTTCCATGGGAGTCTCAGTAATTTTCATAACATTCAGCTGAAAACCAACAGAGGTAGAAAAAAAATGAAATGGAAATTAAATTTAAAAAATGATTCCTTTCATGCAAATGTCTGATGCCCAGAAAAACTGGAGATAGGAAGAAATATGTCCTTTGCACATCCTCTCCTCAATGTAGATGATGCTAGACAGAATGGGTCTTATGTAAAGGAATGTTGGGGGAGATGCTACCTAAGAAAGATAAAAGGGGGAGGAGCCCACAAATGCTTAACAAGCAAAGAAAGAAACTTAAAAAGGATCCATCCTAATGATCCGACTATTAAAGGTGGTCGTAGGAAAGTGTATTCAGATTTGCAAGATTGATAGCAGTTCTTGGTACACACACACACACACACACACACACAGAGAGAGAGAGAGAGAGAGAGAGAGAGAGAGAGAGAGAGAGAGGGTGCTCATCTCCATTTCTTGGCTGAGGGAGCCAGTGTCAGCCGAAGACAATTTCTGGGCCAAATGATGCATGGAGTGCTGTTACCTTTCCCCTGAAGGGGTACCTGTTAATCTACTTGCATTTGCATGCTTTCAAACTGCTAAGTGGGCAGGTCCTGGGGCAAGTAACAGGAGTTCATCCCATTGAGTGGTGCTTGGGTCTTGAACTAGTAGTGGGTTTCAAATCCCAGCACTACAAGTTTGCTATTGGGAGTGCGCGGGTGCACTCCCAATATAAACATGGACATGAGCACATGAAATGAGTACAAATAAATGGGGACAGTAGGACAGGAATGGTAGGTACCCTGGTGTGCTTATGCACGCTCCCTTACAGACCTCTTAGGAATGGTGTGAGGTCCATGGTAGGCAGTTTAAGGTTAAAGCTATGTGGGTTTGAGGAAGTAACAATGGAATCAGGTAGAGCATTCCAGGCATTGACCACTCTGTTGCTGAAGTCGTATTTTCTGCAATCGAGTTTGGAGCGGTTTACCTTGATTTTCTATCTATTGTTTGCTCGTGTATTATTGCAGTTGAAACTGAAGTAGTCATTGACAGGTAGAACGTTGTAAGTTGATTTTTTAAAAAAAAATAATTTAATTTGTATAGCTTTTTTTCCCCACCTCGGCCCCACTGCTTTCCAACAGAGAATGAGAGGGTGCATCTAGGAAGAAAATACAATATGAAAGCTTATTTGAATATAGGCAATATTGTGTTCATGTCACAAGCCATTAATTATTGTCAGCATTGTTTATTCATTTAGAATATTTGTATACTGCCTTTCAGAGCAGAGTATCCTTCTGTGATTATAAAGGTAACATTTTAAGTATAAAAAAAATACAACCCAAATGACAGCATAAACTTTTAAAATAACAGCAAATTGTCAGATAACTTCCCTCAATGGTTTATTTAAATCAGTGGTTCTCAACCTTCCTAATGACGCAACCCTTTAATACAGTTCCTCATGTTGTGGTGACCCCCAACCATAAAATTATTTCTAAGACCATCAAAAATATGTGTTTTCCGATGGTCTTAGGCGACCCCTGTGAAAGGGTCATTCGATTCCCAAAGGGGTCGCGGCCCACAGAACCATTGATTTAAACCTAAGGAAGGCAGAGCAGATCAGGAGCTGCCCAGCCTTACTGCTATCCCACCGGAGTGACCACAGTTGCTTTGTCATGTCATCTACCATAAGTACTACTCCAGATATACTATTAAGAGGTGTTGCTATCAGCAAAACCAGCTGAGACATCCAAGAAAATTCACCATTATTATACTCTCCTCACCCTCCCTCCCTTCCTTTTCTGGAACAATCAAAGCTTTCCTGCTCCAAACAACTCAATAAGCTTCAGTTTTGCTTGGAGAAATACTCATAAATCCCCATCAGCAGGAATATGTCCTGAAGCTGTTGGAGTCTACAAGCAATGGATGACATCAATATAAAGGCCTTGGAGTCCTGTGAGGCTCATTCTCTCACTTTAAGGAAGACTAGCAAGCCCAGGGAAGACAACTGCCAGGAATTTGCTCTTTGTGACCTACCATGAAAAGAAGCATGCTAAAGCCCCATTTATCAGCCACAGGTGAAAAGGCTCCTAGTCTCTGCCCACGTGAAGGGTTTTGTTGCTTATAGTTTTAATTAGAATGTTAAAAGAAGCTGCAGATCATTGCAGCTTCACCAGAACAGGTGTTATATGTTCTCGTGTATCCACAAAAGCCTTGGTGATACATTCAAGCCCCAGTGTAATTTCTGAGTTTCCTTCAAGGCCATACCCAGGCAGTTTTGTCACAAAAACTCATGTGACAAATTGCTTTTTTTCAAACACATAAATCCCTAAGGAACAGTTTTCCCATACACCAGACCTTGGGCATAATAATTTCCCACCTCGGAGCAATTTTGTGCACACATTGTTATATTTTTGCTATTCTATGCACATGTGCTACCCTTATTTATACTGATGGAATTTATTTTTCCTGGTAGTAATGATAGAATGCCCCTCTCTTCAATATAAGATGCATTGAAGGGAATGTATTTTAGAGCAAAAATCTTAGTAAAATGTGAATTTTTACAACACCACTATAGATTCCTTGGTTCTTTGCTCAGAGAGTCTAATATACATCCCATAATCTGTCAAAGCAAGTTTAGGAATCATATCCACAAAGCCACGATACTTAGAAATGTCCAGGATCAAAGCAACAGTGACGAGAAAAAAATGTTGGAGATACATCTATATTTTGTAATTTGTAAGAGAGAGAGAGAGAGAGAGAGAGAGGGAGAGAGAAAGAGAGTATTGCACTTATATTGGTTTTAAATTGGGGTTTTAAATGGCCAAATTAATTTAATTCTGTTTTAAATGGTTTTTTAAATTTTGTATTGTATGTTTTTTATTGTTGGCTGTTCACCGCCCTGAATCCTTCGGGAGAAGGGCGGTATACAAATCTAATAAATCTGAATCTGAATCTGAGAGAGAGAGAATATGAATATAGCAGGCTATAGCCAGCAAACATTGTTGCTTCATTTTATTCAGTTAACAGATTATACAAATCTCCTGCATGTTCTCAATATAGCACATAAATACTGCAGGGAGATACATTTGCTAAATTGTACCCAGGCTAAAAATGATCACTGTTAGCAGAATGATATAAATAAACAGAAATATTGCTAATAAAGTACACAGAGATGCTAAAAGAAATTCAAAGTGTGTGTTTATGTAAACAGACAATGCTTTTTATCATGTTGCTTTTTCCCCAATAACATATATTCACATTTTAATATGTTGGCTAAATTGGGTGCCAGTACATATTTATAAAAAGTAAAAATAACCCACCATAAAAAAAGCTAGTTATTTGTAGAAAAAAAATCTATACTATCTGACTTCTATTTTTTAAAATCATTTTTATTTTTACTCATAAAACCCAGATTTTGGATAGCCAAATGATTTGTTCTATGGTAATTTGGGCAATAAGATTATTATTCAATTACAATGCCTCACCAGAATAGAATAAAATAATAAATAATTTGGGATTAGGGTAAAACATAACTTTGCAAGTAATTATTCTAGGCTTGTAAATGATGTCTCTCCATAATCAGCCAAGCATAAAACGAAAAGATGAAGATGTGACTTATTTTCACTTCATTTCACTCCTTTGTAATTGACAAGCTCTCACTGCGTGTCAACTGTAAAAGAGATGACAAATTCTAAATCTTAGAGGACCCAATTCAACAGTTCAGCTTGCTAAACTGTTTTTGAATTAATCTGCATTTCCAAATGATTCATGCATGAAATATAAAATGACATATATGTTATGAAAATATTAATTTTCTTTGTCTCTTCTTCAATGTCCAAGACAAAGGTAGCTTTTAAAATATTAATTTAAATGTGTGAAGTTTATCTTATCTGGTGTTTTATTCCAATGCAAGCATTCATTTCCATAGTCTGATTTAAAAGATGCCATTTTTATGCCTAATACCTAACAATTAGGTGTGAGCCATTTCACATGGCATACATTAACAAAAATATATTTTTAAAAACCTTTAATGTTTCCATAGACACCATAGAAGTAGATATAAAGAGATAAATTCATCCATGAATCTTAAAGTTAATAATGATTACAAATCTAGTAATACTGAAAGTGGCTAAATGTCATAATTTCATTAAATTGAAATCATCACAGGATTGCGCACTTACCCAGGTGAGATAAGCATTCAAAACATATGATCAATCAGCCCAACTCATAAAAATAGCTGTAAAATTATATTTTAAAGTTATATTTAGGGCATAGTATTATTTCATATTAAATCCAGAAATCTAATTCTATACAGTATATCAAGGATGTCCATCATGACTCTCCAGCTCTACAAAAATACAAACCAAATGTTTGCCCAATCTGATAACCAGATAAGTCCACTCACCCATTGCAATAATGAGAGGCCAGGTAGGAAGCTATAATTTAAAGTAGGATTTCTAAATCTGTTGGTGTTCTCCAAGCTTGCAGATATTTCATTATCAGGTTAAGTAACATCATCAGTACAAGGGTGAGCACGGTTTTCTGGCTATTTATATGTAATAGCTTGCTTTGTCATACTTGGTGGGGGTGTAATGTTACTAAAAAAGTTTTTTTTTAAGAACTCAGTTTTAAATAACGCTAAATAATAAATAACTTTAAATAATTATTTAGAAACAAATTATTTCTAAATGCTATTAGGGAGGAAACCAGGCTGATTCCAATGGGAAGCCCATTCCATAGCATTAGTACTGCTCTGGAGAAGTAGATTCCTCTGAAGTAAAATTTCTTCCATAGAGAATCCAGCTAAACTGTTCAATGTAAAACATCTCTGTACAGGATCAAAATGGTGAAATTCTATCTTGAAGTTAATTAACAAGTGTGTAGAGTCAATATCATGGGAAGTAATGGTTCCATTCTGGTGTGTCAGTCAGACTTCATTTGGAGTACCGTGTATACTTCAGAGTACCACAATTCAGAAAAAACACTGACAAACCTGAACAAATTCGGAGGAGGTGTACCAACATGGTGAAAATTATGGAAATCAACCCCAATGAAGAATGTTTCAAAAATTTCTGTACTTTAGAAGGGATGGTTGAGGGAAAAGCAGAAGAGGAAATAGATTAATTATTTATTGTCCAGAGGGCAGGAACAGAGCCAATGTGTTTAAACTACAAGAAGAGAGGTTCAAGTACATCAGGAAGAACTTCTTAATTGTATGAGTTGCAGCCAGAGAAGAGATTACCATATGATTTGGTGACTTCTCCTTCACTAAGGTAAAGGTAAAGGTTCCCCTTGCACATATGTGCTAGTTGTTCCCGACTCTAGAAGGCAGTGCTCATCTCCGTTTCAAAGCCGAAGAGCCAGCACTATCTGAAGATGTCTCTGTGGTCATGTGGCTGGCAAGACTAAATGCCAAAAGCACACGGAACGCTGTTACCTTCCCACCAAAGATGGTCCCTATTTTTCTACTTGCATTTTTTACATGCTTTCAAACTGCTAGGTTGGCAGAAGCTGGGACAAGTAACAGGAGCTCACCCTGTTATGCAGCACTAGGGATTTGAACTGCTGAACTGCCAACCTTTTGATCGACAAGCTCAGTGTCTTAGCCACTGAGCCACCACGTCCACTAGAGGTCCTCAAATAAAGGCTACATGATCCTCTGCCAGAAATGTTTTAATACACTCTGCACTGAATAAAACATTGAATTAAGTGACATCTATGATTTCTTTCAATCCTATAACTCAGTTAAAAGGGGGCATTGCAGAATTCAAGATGGTCAAGATAAACAGAGTCAATATCCAATGAATTGTAATGCATACTGTCATTTAGGGCAAAATCTTCCATTCACAAAATCATTTCTGATAGAAATTATAGAACGGATATTAATTTATCGATTTTTTTTGCATTAAATCCATTGCTAAAGTGTTATGTTTTCAGAAAGTAAAAATCAATGTGCTTTTGAAATTGATTTTAAATTGGATGCATTATAGTTTTGAACTTAGAATTTTTACATTTTCTCATCTTGTGCTTTGCTCACTGTTGTCTTCTTTGTACTGATTTTGAAATTATTGTCACACCTATGCAGGAATAAAAAGGGCCTGGAAAATGATACTTCCTGCTGATTTTCATTTAAGTCTGATTTGCTCCCATTAATATTGCCACTTCTCTGGTTATTTGACACTACTCTTGGTAAGTTACAAATCATGTATCCAGAGTTGAATTTACAAACAAGAGAGGCTATCTCAAAATCCAAATAGATTATGTTTGTTTTTTCCCTGCCCTGTTGGTTTCATTGTCAACTCTTCAAACAAGCTAATAATATTTATCAAACTTGGTCTTGTTTTTATACCTGCCATGGTTGTTTTTGGCTAACTGCAGCTGCCCAACTATTTGTGCAATCCCTAAGCAACGAATCCTAGTGGTGATTTCTCCACCACTTGTACCTTACTTAGCTATGCAGGGTCTGAATGTGAGCGTACTTAAAAAAAAACCTGTTCTACAAATGAATATTTTTCTTTATTTTTACAGGGAGACATAAGTATTTTTTCTGTAAATTTTGTACATGTTGGACAATACAAAAAATTATTTAGTTGGTAGGAGTTACGTAATTTCTGAACTATGAGGCAGATGTAAACCTTGGAAACATCTTCCATTCATCACCTATAGAGCGGCAAGTGTAAAATATCTTTGTCAACACAAGTGGCAGAAAGACATATATGGCAAAAAATGGCATGTAGAAAGGATTTAAAGATCTTTTTTCTTGGTGTCAGGGGAAGAGATTACCATATGTTGGTAGGCGTGTAGCAGTGGATTTAAGGAACTACCATACATCAATATAAATTTGGGTGTGCATGTGACAGAGCAGGTGCCTTCCCAGAACTAACTAGAGAAAGCAATACCCCCAAAATAAGCCCTTCAGTTGGGCTACCAAGCCAATTGGTGCCATCATGAGACTTCTGTAAGCACCAGTTCAACATAGCACATTCAGTGGGACTGAAACACCTTCAGCTTCCTTCAGTTGGAGTCTAAGGTATATAAGCAGCACAAAAGCTCCTTTTAAGCTCCTTTTTAATTGTTTTGCAGTTTCAACTGCTGTATAAAAGGATTTAGTGTTATGTTTCACTTAACCGCAGTTCAACTCACCTGGGAAATTGACGATTTAAACTCATATTCACAGCTGCACCCCCAAATAAAGATTTAAATAAGGATGATCTTATCATAAGCTATTAATGTCGATGTGGGGGGGGAGTATGTTTAACAATTTAATTAGAATCACTGCATGTTTATGTTTATTTTTGTGTGAAATTTTGTTAAATGGGGATTTATACAATGGGCACGTCCTTTTCTGGTGTGATGGGGAGGAGGTTGAGATACTTCAGTCCTCCCAGAAGGGAGAAAGACTGTCCATATAATGAAAAAGACTGAGAGCTGGGATTTACTGACTGATATTTTATAGATTACAGGCTGAAAGTTTCAGGAAGAAAAGCACCTTCGACATCCTATGCAACATGTATTTTGCTAGAGAATGTCATATTTCTTAAACTGATGTCTGCAGGTGTATGTGTCTGACTCAAAATCAAGATAAGTTTAATATTGGATGTATACCTACTGTAAATTAATTATACCTACACATTATATTAAATAAATCTGTGTTTTATCTTTAATAGCAATGTTAAAATTCCAGGACTCCAAAATACAAGTCTTGAATTATCTGTTCAATGTGTGACCTGTATGTATGGACAGTTAATCCATGCAATGACACATAATTGAATGGCCATATCATTCAATGGATCAAGAATTGGGGATTTTATAGAATGAAAACTTGATAATAATATCTAAATTCAACTAAGGTGGTTACACTGGACTAACATTTTGTGGCAAAGGGGTTATAGTTTGCCAGAACAAGGAAGTTTAAATCTGAGCCCAAGGACTGGGTTTTTAAGCAAGATGACTGAATAATATAAGTATGAATTTAAAAAGGAACATCTGAAGAGAGCATATAGATGAAGATTAAGGAGAAGATGATTATTAATCAGCTTAGAGTATGAAGGAAAATAGTGACCTCTGGATAGAAAGATGTTGTCCAAAAGAGCAGAGAAGGAAAAATAAAATCCAATAATTAGGAAAGTCTTAAAAAGAGTTATAGAGATGGATGAGAGAAAGAGAGAGAAGAAATGAATACACCAGAGAAAGTTTAGCCTGGAGCAATGGCTAGGAAAAAGAATATTTAAAAAAAAAAGTTAGCTTGGAAAGAGAAAATATACTAAAATTAGAGGATTAGAGTCAAAGCTGACATAGCTTTTTCTCTTCTGAAACAAGAAAGGAAAATGAGGCATGCGGTTTTTCTACTTACAGCAACCTGTCCAGAAAGAGTTCCAGGGAAAAAAACAGCAGCTTGGGGAAAATAAGAAATCTTGGTAGCAATTCTTAGCCATTGGAAGAGCAGCTGGCAAGATTCATCAGCAAGGAAATTGCCCAGTGAATTGATCGGGCTTGTAAGACCCAAGAACAAGCGAAGGGAAGAACAAGATGAATGGAAGCGATCCAACCTAGGACAACTATTACATGCCACAGCTATTGAATTAGGTTATTTTGCAAAGGGAAGGGAGAGAGTGGGTTTAGCCATCGATAGTTCATTGAAGTACAGTATGCATTTAAAAAGAATGCTTAATTGAATGCCTGGGCGTGCACATAGCTAGACTCTCACAAACTTCTTTGCAGAGCATTAATTCAATGGCATGGTGTTGTTTAAAGTTATTCTTGCAGCTATTTGATATTGTCAATGTGTATGCATATTTATATATGTGTAATGTCCTAGAAATGTACAGTATCATTTGTTTGTAACTTATTAGTTGTAACAATGACATCCAGAGATACATATTTTTATATTGAGAAATAATTCATTTAAATAACAATAGCTACAGCTTCAGTAAAGTAGAAGCTGGAACAATTAAACAAGTTTTTCTTTAACCTTAGTCTGTTTTCTAAATTGGCTAAGAAAAAAATGTTCAGACAGAATGTAAGCAGGCATTTTGTACTTCCAGAATCCTTTTTTCCTTCCAGCCTTTCTTAACATAGCAGTGTAATCTCTTTTAGTCAACCCACATTTAATGTGTATAATCCTTCCTGTGGGACATTTAAAAAAAAAATGGATGTCAGAAAGTTTCTTTTGGAAAGGAAAATTCAGATCATCATACTGGAAGATTTTAAGAAGAGATTGGAAAGCCATTTTTTCTTGAATGTTATAGGATTGTGATGGCAAACCTATAGCATGCGTGCCACAGGTGGCACGTGGAGCCATCTCTGCGGGCATGGAAGCCAACGTCCTGGTCAGCTCCACCGCGCATGCCCACGTGCCTCCCGCCAGCCAGCTGATTTTTGGGTCTCTGCTGGGAGATATGAGTGCATGCGCAGGGGGTGGGGGTCACACATGCATGTGCAGGGGAGGTGGGGGGTGCGATTTTTTTTTGCTTTGATTTATATGCCGCCCTTCTCCGGAGACTCAGGGCAGCTTACAATGCATTAAGCAATAGCCTT
>JANHZT010006399.1:222777-234412 GCA_032468215.1 Stegonotus admiraltiensis
CTCAGCCTTCCATCCTTTCAAAGGTAGGTAAAATGAGGACTCAGTTTGTGGGGGCAATAAGCTGACTTTGTATAAAACATACAAAAGTATGAAGGCTATTGCTTAATGCACTGTAAACCGCCCTGAGTCTCCAGAGAAGGACGGCATATAAATTAAAAAATTTTAAAAATACATACAATCCACATTATTATACACAGATTTCTATGGGGGTAAGGCAGTGGCTTCATAAATTGGATTTCCAATTCAACTGTCTAGGCAGTTTCTACCCGCTTCTTTCAGATCTTCTAGGGAACCAGAGAATGCATGTTGTGGGAAATATGTGTAATAGCTTATATATTAATACCAGAATTGCAACAAGGGGAAACTTTCCATCCCCAATGATACAGAGCAGAGGCACTTCTTCTAGCATCACACCTAATTCTGTTCAATTTCATCCAGATAGAGCGAGGCAGGTTAAAACTAAGTTTGGAAGAGGGATCACTAATGGTCAAGCCACAAGAAGGTACCTTGGACCATTCCTCTCTCCAGGCATTCTCAGGGTTAAACTGGTAGATGTTAAGTGACTAGCTGTTTTCCATACTGCCACAAGGATTTTCAGTCTTGTGATACACGGTGCATTGTCCTGGTAAATAAGAAAAGCAGGGATCTCCAAGGTACCTTCCAGTTCTATGATTCTGTGATTCTAATTTCTCAACTCATGACTATCAGTGCTCAATAGGTACAAAAAAGACCATGCCTCCAATAACAGGAGAACAATACATTTTATGTTTATGAAATGGGCATAAAGCGCCTGGCTGCCCCATACATTCAACTATCATTCCACAATCTAACTCAATCAAAGATCAAGTCCATAGGAATATGTATTTAAGCACACCTCTCCTGGTGCTGCACTAGGGCCATTTTTATATATATTGACAATATTTTATTTATTTATTTATTTATTTATTTATTTATTTATTTACTTATTTACTTATTTACTTATTTACTTATTTACTTATTTACTTATTTACTTATTTATTATATTTATATACCGCCCTTCTCCCAAAGGACTCAGGGCGGTGTACAGCCAAGTTAAAACACATAGATAGAAAATTTAAAAACAATTTAAAACAAAATTAAACAGTTTGGCCCATAACTAATTAAAAAACCAATTTTAAACCAGATTAAAAGGCTAAAAAAGAGTCATGCCAGCCCGGCTTGTTGGAATAGGTGAGTTTTGAGGGCACAGTGGAAGGTGCATAGGTCCGGGATCCTACGAATCTCCGGGGGCAATTCGTTCCAGAGGGCAGGAGCCCCCACAGAGAAGGCTCTCCCCCTGGGGGTCACCAGTCGGCATTGTCTGACCAACGGCACCTGCAGGAGACCCTCTCTGTGGGAGCATACTGGCCGATGGGAGGTTGTTGGCGGCAGAAGGCAGTCTTGGAGATATCCAGGTTCTAAGCCATGGAGCGCTCTGAAGATATTCACCAGCACCTTGAATCGCACCCGGAAGACCACCGGAAGCCAGTGCAGCTCGCGCAGGATAGGTGTTACATGTCGCTCCCACAATCACCCGCGCAGCCGCATTCTGGGGGCAATATTGAGATTGAAATTCCAGAACAAATGAATAAATATTATATAATCTGTCATTTCTTGTCAATTATTACTTATTTTCATTAGTCAAGATATTGTACTTCTGGCCAATGTATACCCCTGAACTATTATATTATAAGCCACAATGCTTATAGTGCTGCAGCTTAATCAGTTTATCTGTTTGCTACAACTGAAATATATTTGTAAAAAGCTGTTTGGGCAAACAAAATCTTCAGCCAATTGTTATTTCTAAGCAACCATCATTTTTTAAAAAAGTATATATTTTTTTGCTATATTCTCATCTCTTGCAATTCCATATAATATCAACCATGACAGAATTATAAACAAAGAATGTGAACATAATATTTTGAAGGAGGAAAAAACTCTGAAAAGACATCTTCCACTGAACATTTGTATTCTGAAACACACCTAGAAGCCGGATAAATTAGTTGAACAGGACATAATGTAAACAAACCTTTCTGGTTAAGCTGGAGCAACCATCTTCTTTCAACAGAGATAAAGACAGCAAATAACTTCCAGTTAATTCATAGCATTTGATGCAATGGAATAGTGAGAAAGCCTACTTGGAAGTGATTGCTATGAAAATAAACCTTGCAAAATCCAACTGAAGGTTTAGACATACCAGCAGAACTATTGAACTTAGGCATAACACTTGCATATTTTAAAATCACTTATTTAAAAGAGGGTATCCTAAAGATGAATGAATTTCAAAGAAATAAATTAAATTTGAAATCACTGTTGGAACCTATGCATTATACAAAAGATCATGAAATTCATTTCATCTGACATATTGTACAAGGAGCTACAAGAACATTTGCAACTAATAAGAAGAATATGAATGTAGAAGGAGCGCCTCACAGCAGTCAACATGAACCTTTCCTTCCTTTTTCTTCTCTCGCTCTCTAGGAGGCAACTGGATTAGCTGGACCTCACCTGCACTCCAAATATAAAAGGAGGACACCTTGTGTGGGTCTCTCTCTGCCTGTGTCAGGAGGGAATAATGCTTTTGTGTGTTCAAGAACAAGAAAAGAGAAGGCTGCAGGCAAGAGAGAAGGAAAGCACAAATCACCACGACAAAGTTGGCTTGGTATAGTTGGCTGCAGGAAGTGTGGAAAAAACAGGCACTGATTCAGATTCACAAGCTGCCAAAAGCTAAGCTCAGAAAAAGAGCTATGACAACCCCTCAGAAACACCAGCAGCCACCAACACTGGCCTCACAAACTTTCCCCAATTCTACAAGATGCTAAAGTAAGGTCAAATTTCTTAGAATTAGATACGTAGCTAATGTAAAATTATAAGTATGGGCATATACTTGAGTCTTCGGAGAAAGGCGGCATACAAATTGAACAAATAAGTAAAGGAAGGAAGGAAGGAAGGAAGGAAGGAAGGAAGGAAGGAAGGAAGGAAGGAAGGAAGGAAGATGGTAACAGACGTAGTGATGCAATTTAGAAGTGAGGAGTTATTGTTAATTATCTTTAAAGAAGAACAATTATTTTTCGATAACAAATCTTCCCTTGCAACAAAGGTAGAAAAAAACCTACATTTCTTATCTGTAACGTATATCATTCCCACAAAAGAAGTCATCCAAGTAAAATTTTATTTAATATTCTAACAATAAAAATTACACTGCAAAACCAAGGTATTGTTATATATTCTGTATTCTAGTGGCCTGAAGGTCCAGAGACAAAAGGCATATATATCTTAAATCTCCTTGAAAACCATCATGACTTGAAAACCAAGTTGTTGTTCTGAGTCACAAACCATGAATGAATAGAATTTAAAAATCCCATTAAAAAGAAAAATATGTATTGGAATTACCTGAATGTTAGATGTTTTCTGTTAGGTTTACTAGATGAGTAATACATGCCAAGTCTAGTATGCAAATGCATAATTTTTATAATTCAAACAACTACTTTGAAGAATTCATAGCATTGTTTTATATTTTATATATTTTTATACCTTAGCCAAGGCAGTGATGGCTAAGCTTTTTGCCATTGCATGCCAAAAGCGGGGGGAGTGCAGGGGGATCACACACGTGCGTGCCCACACCCATAATTCTATGTGCCCTGTCCCCCTGTGCATGTGCATGTGACACCTCCCTCCCGCGCTCCCCCTACTTTTGGTACATGATGGTACATTGGGCCTGGCTGGCCCATTTTTCGCTCTCCCCAGTTGGGAAACGAGCCATTTCCAGCCAATGAAGGACCTCTGGGGTGTTGGGGAAGGCCATTTTTACCCTCCCCAGGCTCCTAGAAAGACTCTGGAGCCTGGGGAGGGGGAAATGGGCCTTCCCCCCCCCCCAGAGGCCCTCTGGAGGCTGGAAACAGCATGTTTCCTAACTTCTGGTAGGCCCAGAAGGCCCAAAAATCAGATGGCCAGCGCCAGAGCTAAGCTCATGTGCCCACCGATATGGCTCCGTGTGCCATCTGTGGCACGTGTGCCATAAATTCACCATCATGGGGCTAAGGTATAATTAAGGTTCAAGATTTATATTTCAATTTCTTCTTCAATTAAGCATATTTCTTGGAAGACATAGACTGGTATACAAAAAACAAAGTACAAAAGCCTTTCTCTGGATACTATGCTTTCAGTGGCAATGAATCCATTGTTAACTCTTGTATGTAGAAGATGGAACTATGAAGTGCTAAGACTCCAACTTTCACTAATCCCTTTCTTATGGTTATTATTTGGTCATCCTATGTACAGGTTTATTCTTCTAGAAAAGCAATATAAGCCAGAATCCTTTCACTGCAGCAGTGGATAGAGCCCATATTCTGATCATTCTTAAAGCCTTTGAAAAATTAATGTCCTGTTTAATTAAAGATCTGTTTTTAAGGGGGAAAGTAATTGCACTTGTTAGGTGATCTTAAGGTACTTTCAAGACTTTACACTTATACAAAGTGAAATAACTTTAAGAAGAATGGTAAAGTACTTTTAAACTATTATAAAAACTAAAATCATTACCATAGTTTTCATATGCATTAGGTTAAAAAAAAGAAGAAGAAATCACAGTGGATTTGACCAGGATTCAAGCCATCCTTTTGTCCTCTTTCCAATGTATTCTGCCCTCTATTATTTTCATTGTCCAAACTTAGTAAAAGAATCCCATGGCCCATGAATGGAGTAAAACATCAATGGACTTGTAGTCCACAATTGAGCCCAAAATTTCTGTTGCTAAGTGCGACATGTGTTGAGTGAGTTTTGCCCCATTGTATGACCTTTCTTGCCACATTTCTTAAGTGAATCACTGCAGTTGCTAAGTTAGTAACATGGTTGTAAAGTTAACCTGGCTTCCCCATAGATTTTTCTTGTCAGAAGGTTGCAAAAGGTGATCCCATGACCCTGGAACATTGCAACAGTCATAAATATGAGTCAGTTGCCAAGAGGCTGAATTTTGATCACCATGACCATGTGGGGGATGCTGCAGTGGTCATAAGTGTGAAAAATGGTCATAAATCACTTTTCTCAGTGCCATTGTAACTTTGAACGGTCACTAAGTGAACTGTTGAAAGTCGAGGAATACCTGTACTATAGTAATTTTAGAAAGGCCACAAGCAAACAAATAAATATTCCCCCCCCAGAGGGCCTTGGGGGGGGGCAATTTTTCTTCCTCCCCAGGCTCCAGAGTCTTTCTAGGAGCCTGGGGAGGGTAAAAACAGCCTTCCCCACCA
Source organism: Stegonotus admiraltiensis (assembly GCA_032468215.1). NCBI lineage: Eukaryota > Metazoa > Chordata > Lepidosauria > Squamata > Colubridae > Stegonotus > Stegonotus admiraltiensis. The sequence goes on from JANHZT010006399.1 coordinate 228,042, forward strand.
CCCCACAGACCCTTCATAGGCTGGAAATGGCTCCCATTTCTGTCGCTCCCATTTCACTACTGCAATGGCAAAATAACAGTAACAGAGTTGGAAAGGACCTTGGAGGTCATCTAGTCCAACCCCCTGCTCACATAGGAGACCTATACTAGGTATTCGAAGTGCTGAACTGTCAACCTTTCTGATCGACAAGCTCAGTGTCTTAGCGTCCACTGAGCCACTACCCCTCATTACATCAGTAGCCACAATATTTACCTCTCTGTTGGGACAGGTTAAGATTACTAAATAAGTTCTTATGTATTAAAAAAGCCACAGCCATTTCTAGAGCAGGGGAAAGATCTTTGTGTGGAGAATCTGAGAAGAATCTGAGAATGGGTCTAACAGGAATATGCATCGCATTAGGATGAGTTAAATTTATAACTATAAACGGTTGTTGGCCTGGTGGCTTTCTAGTAGCTTTGCGAGCACTCCTGATGCCCTTGAACCAATGGTGAAATCTAATTTTGTTTTTACTACTGGTTCTGTGGATGTGGTTTGGTGGGTGTGGTGTGGCTTGGTGAGTGTGGCTTGGTGGGCGTGGCAGGGGAAGGATACTGCAAAATCTCCATTCCCTCCCCACTCCAGGGAAAGGATACTGCAAAATCTCCATTCCCACCCCAATCTGGGGCCAGCCAGAGGTGGTATTTGCCACTTCTCCGAACTACTCAAAATTTCCACTACCGTTTCTCCAGAACCTATCAGAACCTGCTGGATTTCACCCCGCCTTGAACTTGTGGAAGCCTTGAATATCCTGGAACCCCAAGTGGAGACAAAGACTGGAATCAGTTCAGTCAGAGGAACCAATCCACTGCAGGAATCATCACAGAAATTAGCACGCAGGTTGGGGTGACACAGAAAGATCCACCAAAAGCAACCCTGCAGATGGTTGGTATGCTTTTCATCTAAGCTTAAATGCAGTGAGCCTTATGTCTTAGCACATGGGTGTCAAACTCGCAGTGTCATATTGTTTTGATGTATCGTGACTTTTTCCCCTTTGCTAAACCAGGGGTGGGCGTGGCCAGCGCATTATGCATCCAGCCTGTGGGCATGAGTTTGACACCCCTATCTTAGCATGACTGAGGTACCAGCATGAGAGTTACCAAATCTGTTCCCATCCAGGAGCTTGTCCAAATTGGATAGGACATTTGGCTCTCTCTGATGCCCGTAATTTTCTGGACCTTTGAGGTGATTTTTCTCTGATAAGGAGGAATTCATGATAGTGTCTTGAGGTAGAATAAGAGCTGTAGCAGTGGAATGAGGATCAAATTGGAGATCTGCACCTGCTCTAGTTTCTTGCCCTTCAAGTTTTGATCTAGGCACTGGCAGAGACCTACATTGTCCCTATGCAGCCTTTCCTTGTGCAGTGATCCTAGGGCATTCCCTTTTTTTATGAGAAACTGTGAGATAAAGTGCCAGAAGAGGCTTCAGGGCCATTGAGGGAAATGAAGACTGAATCTGATGAAAAACAATAACCCATATTTGGAATTACACTGTGGAAGTAGAAGTAGCAAAACATTATTTCTCCACTTTTATTGTATCTGCTGACAGACCTTATGAAAAATATTTGAGCTTTTGGGATTGGATTCTGATCTGGCATGTTCCATTGAGGTGCCTAAGGCATGGTCTTGTGAGTTTACCCAGGATGATTTTGAGCCTGTGAAGTTGACAAGATCCTGCCTGGCCATCTGTTTGTTAGATCCATGGCCCACCTGTGTTTTTAAGAGAGCCTGGGAAGTGCTGTGTGGTTGAGTCCATGTGGTGGTATCCATCTTTGAGGGATGAGATTCATGTGAGTCCCATCCTGGTGATATTTAAAAAGTTGGAGCCTGGATATTCTCTCAAGCCTTGGCTTAGTGTAGGTCCCAAGCTCCAGCAGAATTCTATCTTTGGGTATTGTTCTTTTCTGGATGTGCATGATTTATGCTTTTATTGTCTTATTGTTTCTATACTTTAAACCTCATAAATTGCCCGGAATTGAATGGTTTCTGAATCACACAAACAAACGCAGCTCTAGACTTCTCTCTGCACTTGCAGTCACCAGTGGAATTAGATACGAAGAAAGTGTAACATCACAGTGTTTACATCACTCTAGTGACTTCCAGTCTGCTTCTAATTTTGACTGAAGTAATCAGCAGAGTTCTGGGTGACATCTTCTTCCATATCAGAAGAAACCTCTTCTAAGTCATATTTTTCAAGGAAGAATGGGCTGCCTGCTCTCCTCCCTTGTTCAAACAGAGATTCTATCAGTGTGTATTCAGACTCAGCCATTTTTCTTTCACTGAAAGTACAGATGAGTAGATAAATAAATTACCAAACTAATTAAACAAAGTGAAATCACTGAAAGTAAAATAGAAATCTACTGTTTATTGAAGTAAGTCTCGTTGCATATAATGAGATTTTGCTTCCTAGAAATGGATAAACGTTGCATCTCTAAGAATGAGGATTTACTTAATGAAAGCACAGGGCTTTCATTAATAGGGGAAAAAGCAGATCTATGGGCATATTTGATCCATGAATATCTATACATTTATTGTTCTTTGAGCGTAAGTGAGAGGGGAAAAAAACCTTTTCACAAACTATTTATTTCCTTGTTGCTAATGTATTTTTAAATCCTGGGGTTAGAAGAAAATGATTTTTCTCCCCTTTTGACATTGTTTGACAGCTGAAACTAAACAAATCCTATTGAAGTACAAAGCTAATAGAAGGTTTACTATGTGTGTCATTAGCACCCTCCATACAAGGAAGCAGAAAATATGAGGTGTGGATTTTTAAAATATGATAAAATGAGAGCACTGTTAGAAGCATATGAAGGTGCGACTTCAGCCAAGCACTTTCTTCTTACACAGTCAGATTGTCTCCCTCTTACTTTAGTAAATAATCATCACTATATGATTCAAGTTGACGTCTTTCAAATTATTTTATCAACTCAAAAATATAGAACACAGCTGAAATATGTTTTAAATATTGTGTCATTTAGGACCTAAAATGATTCACAGCATGCTGCTAAACATTTTTATGCTCAATTCAGCAAAATACAGAGAAATCTAATTTACATGCAGGATTCTTTTCTTCTAAGCTTTTTTTTTTGTTGCTTTGGTGGTATATTTCATAGAAATATGGACTGCTCCCTCTTCCTGGGCTGGTTATAAAATGGATGGTTAAATCTTAGCAGGATTATCGCTATGCATCTTTGAAGGACTCCTCTTGAGTAAAGGAATAGTGAGACATAATAGGAGTTAGTGGGATTTGGGAAGGGGGAGGTTAGGGAAAAACCTTAGTTTTAAAAAATCCTTCTACATCAAGATTTGTACTTTATTAACCTAATTAGTCCAAAAACAGTAAAGAAAAGATAACACGTTCTCTTAATTGTACATCAAGAAGCTCAAATGAAGACAGAAATTTACAACTGTAAACTGCATTGTTAGCATTTCTGCTTGAGAATAGCCTAATCACAGTAAGTATAAGCTTGTGGCATTCCTTAAAAAGTAAAATATATGGAATAATAAATGCCCTCAGTTCAGCTGGCGAATTACAATTATTTATCAATTCAAAGAAAAAAGAGATATTAAAGCAAAACTGGACAGTAGAAGCATCTCTTCATAGGTAAAGCAGTCGAAACTGGGAATACAGCATTAAATGAGACACTAGAATCAAAGTAGATAGCAAGTATGTTGCACTATTGCAGTGTTTCTCAACCTTGGTCCACCCATCTTCAAGCTACCAAGATTGAGAAACACTGCACTATTGGAATGTAAGTTTTGAGCCTTTGAGGGAGGGAGGGAGGGAGGGAGGGAGGAAGGAAGATGGATCTCTAAATAGCAGAGGGGATGCAACTGTGCCCTGCAAGAAGATAGAGAGAAGTATAACAGTTCATGATTCACTAGTATGAGGAATCAAAATATGGCTGGCTTCAGATATATGCAGTCTACCAGGAATAAGATTCAGAGATTTGAAGGAGGAACTTGCAAGACTTATAAAGTGACCTTAAAACAGTTTCTGTTTCCAGAAACACGTATTAGATGTGAGAACACAGTCCCTGCCTGAGGGAGATAGGAAGCTGAAAAATTAAACAAATAAAATAAATAAATAAAACAATAAAACAAATGTTGCCAAGAACGGCTAAAATCATACCGATTAGAGATTTTGAAAAGCACAAGACTCTTAGTTTTTTAGGTAATCCTTCCTTCCTGGCCATAGAAGAGGACTAGAGAAGAAAGGAAGAATGCTGCTAGTGAATGGTTCACAACAGAAATGGAGCTTAACAGGAGAAAAATATTTCTATAATCATGGAGTGAGTCATCTAGCTAAAAGAGAGCTGGCAGAAGATAGGCTGTATCTTTGAAAGATAAAAATATGTCTGGCAGAAGCAGAGTGTTCTTAGGATTGCTTTCTATTGAATCCTGTGAGCTGGAGATGAAAACACTGAAGTCAGGACTTCAGATAACTGATTTCTTTCTAGAAAGAATTAGGAATGATGCCATAATGGGGTTTCTGAAACCACTGGGAGGGAAAATCAGAAAGAATAAGCAGTAGACTATCATCATGGTTTTTGTTATTTATACACTCTTCCTCCTCAAGGATAGGGAAAATAAATAAATTTGACCTCAGTGTAGAAAGACAAATAGTAATCATAATTTATTAAACTTGTATGTCACCTGATTCTCAACAGCTCTGGGCAGTTCATAACAATCAAGGAAATTATAATAAAATTAGAATAATACTATCAAATAAAATATAAATAATAAATGATGGCAAATGGGACAAAACCCACTCAGTAGTGGGTTGCCCCCAGTTCGGACTGGTTCGCAAGAACTGGTAGTAAAACTGGTGGGAGTCTCCACCCACCGATCTGGACATCATCAGGAAGTTTCTGTGCATGCGCAGAAGCGTGCACGTGGTCCCATTCTGAACCAGTACTAAAGGTAAGTAGAACCCACCCCTGGTTCTACTCACCCATGCCATATGCCTGGGTAAAGAGCCAATTTTTCATGGATCTTCTAAACAATGTCAGTTTAATAATATTAAAAGTGATTTAAAGTTAATTTGATTATTTTAATGTTAATTTAATTTAGCAACAATAAATGTAATTTAATGGGTATAAAGAAAACCTAGTTAGAGGAATTTCATGGTAGGAAAGTAGCTATTGAAGGAACAGCGCTAATTCAAGAAAATTGCATTTAAGATTAAAATATTCATTCTGTAAAAATGAATGAACTTTACAAAGACTGTCCAGAGTGAAAATAAGTGGAAGAACAAATAAAACTAATCATGGTGCTGGTATATTCTATTGCCCAAGAGAAATTGCAAATGTTGTCTTCCAGTAACAAATTGCTGTCTTTCAAAGAAGCATGAAGGACTAATGATGGGGAATTTTCATTATGCTTGCCTCTATTAGGAGACAAACTCTACCACATGCTCCTTCCAGGAAATTCCTGATTTACCTTGCTGGCACTTTTTTTTCCACAGGGTGTAGTGAACCAAAAGTAGTCAGAGTTGCATAAATAAATAAAATTAGCACAGCAGATCATGTAGTGCTGGTGTTTGTGATAGGGCAAGAGAAGGTCAGACTAAGAACAGCCATTTCCTTGCAGGGTGAAGCAAGCTATGTCCCTATTCTGTGGCTGCTGCTGCCTGGAGTTCTTGAGTTTGGGGAAAGTAAAGCTGAATATCACAAAAAGCACATGTTAGTCTAACTCCCCCAGTAATAATAACGAAGAAAGCAAAGGTAGTACCAATAGGCTACTACTAATAAGGTAGTACCAATAGGCACCTTGGGTGCAATCCCAAAACAACACGAGCAACACTTGAACACCATCGGCATTGACAAATTCACCACCAGTCAATTGCAAAAGGCAGCTTTACTCGAAACAGTTTACAACCTGCAATTATATCTGTAACCATCAAACATCCACATCTGCCTATCCCAGGTCCTTGGGAAGGATCTGATGGGTATTCCAAAGGTACTTTTTCAAGACACAACTGGACTTTCTTGTTTTCTTTGGAGATGTTTCACATCTCCAAGAAGCTTCTTCAGCTTTCACCGCATGGTGGGAAATGGAAGTATTTATATTCCTTGCAGACAACTGGTCATCTGCATTCATTTAGAGAGTCATTGAGGACACTTAGGGGGTTTGTCTGTGTCCTCAGGGTCAGTGCAAATACATGAGTGTGGAGCCTTCTTGGAACAGCTGAAAGGATTGTGTTGTGGAGCTGTGCTTTCTGCAGGATATTTTTGTGAAGGGACACAGGGAAGAAAACATCCTGCAGAAATCACAGGTCCATAACACAATCCTTTCAGCAGTTCCAAGAAGGCTCCACATCCATTTATTTGCAGT
>JANHZT010006399.1:368559-389929 GCA_032468215.1 Stegonotus admiraltiensis
TTTATTAGATTTACTCTTTGAATATTATATCACAGTTCTTTTTTTTCAGGGGGTGGGGGGAGGAGATCAAGTTGCAGTCTAGAAGTTTTGCTTTCTCCTTCTTTTAAAAATGCATCTCTTTTTTCTCTTCCTTTATTTAAATGTTGCATTCAGGTTCATGAATTGTGTGATAATTTCTGTCATCGGTACATTAGCTGTCTGAAAGGCAAAATGCCCATAGACCTAGTTATTGATGAAAGAGATGGCAGCTCCAAATCTGACCATGAAGAACTCTCAGGATCATCCACAAATTTAGCTGACCATGTAAGTCTTTTCAATAATTTGTAATGGCTCTTACCCATTTAGTAAACTCCTGAACTGTTATTAATTAAGGATTTTCTTATCATCACCTGTGTATTGAAATTGTTTACTTTAAATTCACCTCTGTTACCTGTTACAGAGCTATTGTTTAAATCTGAGTTTCTGATGGAAAAATATTCCTTTATATTTTATTACTGAGAGTTTAAGTTCTATCAGGTCAAGTTTACAACATTGACAAATTGAAGAGTTGACAAACTGTCTAGTAAAAATAGGCAATATTTTCTGCTTTATGACCCTTATTATTAATGTTATAGCAAAAAAAAAAGATAATTGAAATTATTCAGTTATTTAAAAGTGGGATTTCTTCCATACTTTATCCAGGCAGAATTATTAGCTATCGTGTACTAATTGGAACCAAAGTTATAAATAATAACATTACTTTCTCTATTGCAACTTATCACTGAAATTTGCACATGTTGCCAAGTGGCTGAAGCTTCATAATAAATTTCAATAATCTTGAGATGCCAATTATTTACAAAACCTTTTAGAAGCTGCAAATAATTATGACTGAGTAACTACACATTAGCTGTTGGTTTTAACACTTTAGTAGTAGCTCAGTGAGTTGTTTTTGTTGAATATGCACAAATATGTCTGGGAATGGCATTTTACATGAGCTGTTATGCTTTATAGAAATGCTCTATGAAAACCTGTTACGTACGTTAATAAGTTTATTTACTTTAGAAATGTATAAATAGACACAGTGTTCAAGTGTGAATAATAACTTATTTCTAAGAGTGCAGAGAGGAGAGTTTACATAGGCATTGTAAATAACTTCATAAAACAAGCGGTATAAACTAAGAATAGCATAGAAGGAACATTATTCTAACTTGACGGAGGGATTCCTGTGCTATGTACAAGAATCTATAATAAGTTTTAGTCTGCTATGAAAAGTAGATACAAAATAAAGAATATTTTCTATTTGTTTTCTTTTTCTTTCAAAATATGTTGCCAGAAAGTTAAATATTTGCTTTTGTTTTATATTTGTTGACAATACTTAATAACAACAGAAAAAATACTAATTTGTTATGGACCATTTCTAGATTTAAATAAATATATATTTTTTGTTTCTTTGGAAATCTCCAGGTTTAGATTTCATGACATTTTATAATTATTGCTATCAAACCATATAAGCAAGGAAACACTGAATGTTTCCTCAAAGTTCTGTTATACCATCTATAGCTACTAAGGTCTATGAAGTAATATCATAGTTTCAAAAATATTTATTGTTTAAAACTAAAATCAGGGCATACATAACTATGGGATCATTAGACCTGAAATGGCAGGCATCCTGAAAGAGCCAAATATGTATATATAAAATATTGCATGTCTTCCCAGAACATTTTTAGTGTAAGTTTGTTTTAAGTGGACGTGTAGAAATGGACCTTGCTGTTGTTTATATTAAAGGAGATTATATAAACTATACTGTTTAGGGCTCGAGCAGATGGTGAGTGCTCAAGCCAATTTGAAGTGCTCTGTTATAATATTCAAATTCAACTACAGTGATAAAATGAGGTTTCAGGGGACTCACATTTTATAATATAACCATCTTCATAGAAAATAATCTTTTTGAACCCTTCCAATAGTAAAAGAACAAATTTAGGCAAAGGTGTTAACCTATCCTACACCTGTCAGGCTTTACCACTTTCATAGTTATAATTATTTACAGGCTATGTAAATAATAGGGCATTGGGCTCTAGACATTTGGGTTCTACTATTCTTACTTTAGCACCCTGATACTTTTTTTTTGAAGGAACTAATAATTTGTGCAACCAGAACACCAACTGGGAAATTAATAGTTATATCACTGAGGTGCATTTGGGAATTGTGCCTTATTAGATATGTATGTTAACATCACCCTAAGGATACATTTGATAAAGGTACAGATAAGAATAATGTACACATATATACATGCATACATATTAATATAAAGTGTAATACTTTATTAATAATCAGTAATAATGAATTTTGAAATTTTAATGAGCTTGTAAAAATCTAGAATAAACTTGTTTATTTGTGGATTTTTACCTGACACTTATAATGGATAAACATGAGCATTTCTTTAATTTGGTATTCAAGATTTATTTTTTGCTTGCTTTGATATGCATATTTAAATACAGCCTACGGCTAAATCTCATTTGGTGAAGGGTGGTGCAGGTGTTATGATAAACCACTTAAGGACACAAGATGGCATGGTGTTTTCTCTGTATTAACTCCTGACCATTGTTTTGGTCTTTCTTATAGCTGTATTTACTTTTGAAATACTTAGAGTTCACCTGAATGGCTATGAATTTATAGCTTTAAAGATGTTTTAATTTGTTCTGGGCCAGAGCTGCTTTTGTGCAAATGACAGTTTGTGAAAAATAATTGATATTCCAATACTACTATTTCTCTGTTCATGGTTATAGATAAACTGCAATATAGTAACTGTAGTAGCAGTTTACTGGATCCTAATGTAGTTGAAAGTTATATACTATGGTATAGCTCAAACTAAGGAAATGTCAGAGAAGCTAATATTCACAATGAGATTCCTATGTTCAAACATGTGTCTCTTTGTAGAACTGCATTGCTGAAAAATATAATTTAGTTTGTGATAAGAAAAGGCTTCATTTTGGCAAAAATACTAGCTTTTATGCAAAAAGCAGAATTTTTCTAATGTTGGTAACAATAAAATGCACACACACTTAATGTTATTTTATTGTACTGTTAATTACTGTTAATTCTGCTATAATACAGTAAGAATCAGTTGTCCAGGAACTTTGCTAGTCAAAGACTAGGATACTGTTAGTTACGGAAAATGGCTATATTTGATGTATGTTGTGGCATAGTTAGTAAATATAAACTCCATAATTACGGTTTGAATTTTTAATACTCTCATACCGGTATATTTTTATTGCACTCAAGTGTTAGTTGTAGTTGTGTAGAAATGTTCTATAACTGAAATAAACCAGATAAAATACTACTGTAGACATTGTTGACTTGTGTTTCTTAGGAATGCAATTTATCACTGTCACATGTATGCATATATATGAACTCAGAATTCTTCAACCTTGACTTCAGTTAACCATTATTCATATAGTTTTAAATGTATTTTTTAGATTCTTTACAAGTATTTAACAATTTTACACACACACACACACACACACACACACACACACGGAAATCCTTTTTCAAGGGTTTTTTTCTATAATACCGATAGCATTACAACTTGTTTTATTACATTTGTTAATGATCTGAGAAAATGATAATAGAAAATTGCCTGTACCTAATTTATGGCTGAGGCCTTTCAAAAGTAAAGACTGATAGCAGGAGATTTTTATTCTTGTTCTGCCTTGACTATGCCAGTATATATATTCCAGTTATGTAAATGAATATTTGGAATAGATTCATTCACACTATTTTTCTTTATAATAATCCACATAACAGTTTTTAAATCTTTAAAATACTTTACACTAGACCTGTAAAGCAGGGTTTTCTAGATTTATATTGGATGATTAAAGCAAGAGATAATGACTTTCTAGGAATGTACTTTGAAGATCAGTTTACAAAGTATTTGTTAGTTTGTATCAAAGATGCTCAAGTCTACTGTAGAATTTACAAAAATGAGAATTTAAAAATGTTTTTGAAAACAGACAGAGAGCCAGCACAGATTGCTCCTCTATATACACATTCAGGAATTCTTGTAGATTTTCACACTTTTATCACAGAACCTAGTCCACCTTGGCTGATCTCAAAAAACTAGATAGGGTCAAATTTGTTTAGTACATGGATAAGAGACCACCACCCAGAAACCCAAGGACTATAACCTAGACCAAACAGATGAAATATTCAGGAAGGCAATGACAAACTCTCATATTTTTTGGCAAGACAATTCCATATTTTCTGTGTCCATGAAGTTACCAAGAGTAGGGCTTGACTTGAAGGAGATTTTATATTTATATTTCATACATAAAACTATGTTCACATTTGAACTGGAGCTAAATATGTCCTGTGCACAAATGTCTGTAAAAATTTAAGGCAAATGTGAACAATAATTGATGCCACATCAGATTGAGAAATATGTCATGTACAATATTTTAGGCATGGCTGCATTTTTCTAGTATCCAATAAACAATATTATGCTAAAATAAGTAACTTATGTAGGTCATATATGTTTGTTGTAGTTGCTCAGCTTTTATTTCTAGATTTTTTAAAAAGACATAAACAGTAATTCCTTCAAAAGGCTTTATCTCCAATGAACCATAAATTTGTGGAATATTAGACTTGCCAGGAATGTAAGATCAGGTCTTAATGTCCTTATACTTTATTGTATTTAGGACTGAGAACAAATTAAACAAACATAACTGTGTACTTATATGGACTCTGCTTCATACAGATTCTGTGAAGCAGTTCACAGTTGCAGTTCTATTTACTGTATCATTACAGTACAATCATTACAAACCTTTGGGGAGAAGGAGGAATTGCTTAAAAGTAATATTTTTCAGTAGGATTATTGAGAAGTAGGTGGCTACAAGACTATGCTATTTTCCAGTGATCATACTGTGTAAAATATACAAAGAGTAGTAGCCTGCTATATTCCATAGCTCATACATAGTGTAATGTTTGCAAAGTTGCTGGTTTTATATATACCTATGCCTAGTAAGGCATCTAGTATTTGTTATCCAGGAATAACAGATTTGATAGCTAACACATTGTCTAACAATTATCTTGATTTCACTAAAATCCATTGTATACATTAAATTTGATATTATAATGCTTTTGCCACTTAGATCCCAGTTGTCAGTATCTTAAATGTAGTAAAAATTTCTCCTGTAGTGCCTTGACTGCCTCATCAAGTAACAGATTTACAATTTAATTGAAATCAAACTGCATTTATGTTCGCATTTGTTCATCTTTCAGTTTATTTTTACTAGTTCCATTGTATAATGAAGGTATACTATACGCGGAAAGTACTCTTTTGAACACTGTTCAATATCAATATAAAAGGTATTACATCTGTAATAAGAAAAAAGGCTGATGCAGGTAGAAAGAGTCCATGGTCATGAATAAGCAAGTGTAACTTTTTTATTCACATAGCTCACATTAGATCATTTGAAATCTTAAATGCAAAAGAAAACGTAATACATATGTGGAGGTTTATAGAGATTGATATATGTATGGTAAAACATACTTGTAAAAGTAAGTACAGTGAAAGAAAATTACATTAATATGCGGTATAAAAGGAGTCACATCTCTTTTGTAACCTTGCCCATTTATTTGTGCATAGCACTGATATGGAATCATACAGTTTTAGGCATTTATATGTATTCTTGTCGATTTTTATCTAAAATACATGATGTTGTTTTAATACGTAGGTTATAAGCGCTGCAGTCTTATGGATAGATACATGAGACATTTTACTAAACAAAGTGAGATTTATTTCTAAAAAGACATGCCTAAGATTGCTCTGTTATAATATCAGATTAAGCTATTTATATTTAAGTGGGATTATGTTTGTGTTCATGTGTATATTTGAATCTGTGTATTAAATCTGTATATTTTCTTACCAAGATTTTTTATAAATGCACTGTTTATGCCAGCAGTTTTGAAATTTTACATATTGTATTTTACATCGTTTTAATGTGAGTATAGCTTATATTTTCATAAAGTACCACATAACAATCTTGTTATGTAATGTATTAGTAACTGGAACCAAGTTTTTAGGTAAATTGTGTCATTTGGCTGGTGTTCTCAGTACTTGTTTAGGTGATACGAGATCTCATCTAGCTTATGGTTAGGCCTTCGATGAAATGAAATGTATTTAACCTATGGTCAAAATACCATGTCAAAGTGTTGATGTTTTCATATACAAAATTGATTTATAATAACTAAATGCCATCTAGTACACAAGCTGTACTATACTATGTCTTCTTAATTTGTTTATCCAGAAAAGAAGACTTTTTTTTCTATCAGAAACTTTTATGAATGCCATAGAAAGGAGAGCTCATTTTTATTTTTGTGTATAAATGCCCATCAAAATCAATTGATTCTACCTTCTTCCTGCTATTCACTGACTAGCAGGTAGCAATTAGATAGGTAGACAGTTAAAAGAATATTATTTTGAAATACAAGTAATTTCATAATGAATTGAGTTGTACTACTATAAAAACAGTGTGAGATCAGAATTGACCCCACAGGGGCCCCTTGCATAATTAAAGTGATTTTGTCCAGTGAAAGTTTGGGTTGCATAAGGAATGCCGAGTTAATCCATCTGTATCTGTGTAAGCTGTCATTTACACAGAAGTTTGAGGCTTATTAAATTGTACAAGATGAGTGACCAGTATTCAAGCATATAAACAATCACATGCCTCTGAGGAATGTTAATAAATAATTATTATAAAACAGGTCTGTGTTGAAAATATTTCATTTCTTTTAAAAAAAGCACGCAGGAATTAAAACATTTAAATTTCCATTAGATTTGTAAGAACAGCAAAACAGTATGCAGTACATTTGCTTCATATGCCTAGAGACTCTTGTCCTTTCCCTGCTCTTCTCTAGATTTAGAAAAATCCAATGATGGTGCTAAATCATTTTTTAAAAAACTTTCAAGGGAAAAATACTGGCAAAGTTGTGTTTCTGTGAAAAGCTGTATACATAATGAGAAACAGTAGATAGCTGCAGAGTGATCTCCTGTGGCCCTGCTAGTACAAGCCTTCCCCATATTGTCTCCTGCTTTTATATTAATTACAACTTGCATTATCAGCTGTGAGTCTTAGCCCAGCAAATAGAAAATACTGCCCCTGGAGACCTAGCTTCTTGTATCTATTTTCTATCTCCTTCTATTGTGTGCCACTCAGTATTACTGCTTTGCTCCTGGTAACACTGCTCTTTAACACAATTAGATAAGAGCAAGAGCAGTGCCATATTTGACTCCCAATTATTAAAACTATTGGGAATAGATACATGTGAACTCTGCATTCCATAGTACATGGCACTTCAGCTGGTGATTCAATTCAACCTATTCATACTTTTTTACTGTTTAAATATGTGTCATAATATTATGTACAAAGTTAAATAAATAGTTGCCGTGACAGGTTATAATTGTCTTAATTCAATTCTTATGCTGTCCCATTTTTAAGCTATGGAATAACAATTTTAAAAATATGGATGGTGATCAAAGTACCCCCCTCCTCTTAATATCTGCATTGCTACTAAACATTGGCTTCAAGTTAAACACACCATTTCCAAAAGATAGTTAGATAAAATGAGTTGACTTTTTTTTTGAGTAGCTTTTCATATGCTAAGTTGTTTTCTGAATGTTTCAGCATATTTCTATACTGAAGTTATATCTTCATAAGTATGAAAGTTTTTCTAGTTCTGTTCTTTTCAGCTCAGTATGTATATATTGTTTGAGATGATGTATATATTGTTTGAGATGATGTATATATTGTTTGAGATGATGTATATATTGTTTGAGATAATATGTGCTATTATCATATTTAAATTTAGCCAGATTTTTTTCTACAATACTGAAATATAAATTCTTCAGGGCTCTAGTGGTTATACAAGAAAAGTTGATTCCAGTTGAATTCAGCATATAGATTATCAACATATGAGTTTCAATGATTTAAAACCTTTGGGTTACGTAAATAAAACTGCCCTAGCATCCAAAAATAAGGTTATGTTTGAATCATTTTCAAAAAGTGGATTTAATCAATAACATGTAGTACCTATGTATGAATACAGTGAATTCTCTAGAAAATTGGACAGTCAAATGCCATCTACAATGTGATGCATTTCTGTTCATACAAAGGGTCAATTTCTTAGTATCTTCTCTTGCAATTTTCCAAAACTTTTCTCTCCCAAAATTTGCCCCAAAATACACTCTCTCAAAATACACTCTTTCTCTCTAGATGAAAGAAGCTAAATCTTCTGGCAGGACACTATTGGCCTACTATGTTAAAATTAGAAAGTTGTTTTACTACTTAAGTATCCCTAGGGTGACTTTAATTTTTTGTGCAGTGGGGCAGTATCTTAATCTAATGAAATAAATAGATAGATAGATAGATAGATAGATAGATAGATAGATAGATAGATAGATAGATAGATGATAGATAATCTGTGGCCATATTTACTTACATTGAATAATTCTATGGAAATACATACCCAGAATGAAAGATCTCATTGTTGCCATTGACCTGTGGATGAAACAGTTTATTTGGTCATGAGTAATGCTGTCAAATTATGGATATGCCATTTTTGTTACAGTACTAATAATGAATGACTGAGTGTGGTTTTTGGCCAAACCTAATGTCAGACACAGCTAGGGAACAGTTGGGAAGTTGAAGGTGAAACACAAATATCCCATATATTCTTCCCAATTTCCTCTACTATTCTTTTCTTGGAAGAATAAAAGACAGTTATAGGGTCCAACCCCCCACAATGGCTATCAATTATTGTAGCCACTATCCCCCCTTCTAATTGAGATTGGAACTCTGAGTGAAGGTATAAAAAGCAAATGATCTCTGCTGCAAGAAGTTACTCTCAATGTCCTTATATAAACCAGAAACACCTGGTGTTTCAAATACTGTATGGTTTTGGTTAACATGTGCCTTAAAACTTAACTCAGGTGTTAACTGGATAAATTACTAAAATTTTAATAGTAAACTAAGGACTTTCAACATAAGCTACTTTTAAGAAAACCTGAAGAACATAACATTAACATTATAGTGTCTGAAATATGTTTACTAGGAAAATATTGTTTTATAAATTTTATAAAGAGCAGCTTTCAACATGATGTTGGAGGACCAAATGCGTGCCTGGCTATTGTTTTGTTACCTTTTTCATGTATTTCTTCTAACTCTTTATCTGATTGCCATCCGGCAAGCAGCTGACGCTGAGAGAGGCTGCAGAGGGCTAAAGTGCTCTTGTCTGCTGTTTGCCTTCAGCTTGAAGCTATTTGAGTGGTTTCCTAACTCAGAGATAAAAAGAGGAGCTCGTAGCTGTTTAATCGAGACTGCACAGAAACTTGCTTGATCGTGACATTTTATTTCCATATAAGTTTTCCTGAAATCTAATCAACATTGCTTTTTTGAAATAGTTTTGTGTATGCGTATACACATGTGTATGCATCTCTGTATGTCTCCATATAGACACACATAATAGATATAAAATCAAAACATTTTTAACTTTTTATTTTATTTTAAACCTTCCTGAGTTTGCAATATGGTATTATTTTTGTATATTGTGGGAGAATATTAATTTGAAGAGTATTACTTTTAATTATAGCATTTTGTTATTTTTCAGTGTGACTTTCTATAATGTGGAAATTGATTTAGGCAAAAATGTGTAGATTAATTTGATGTAAAATTATTTTTAATGCATTATTTTAATTTTGATTTATTTTTGTAGATTGTTCTACTGATCTGAGGAAGAGAGTTGTGTAGTTATTATTAACTATTTGTTTCCATTTATCTCTCTTTCACTGCTTAGACATTAATGCCCATTCAATTTAGTGTTGGAATGTGATTAACTAGGCTTACTTGATATTTTTATAAGAAATTATTTAGAACATAGTTTAAAGATGATAGCTTGAGCTTCAGTTCCCAGCCTGGTAATTAATTAAGTAATTAAGCATTCGACTCAAATTGCAATAATTTTGGGGGAGTCATTAAAAAGCTTTAATCATTGGGGTTATTTCGCATCTCCAGTTTTGAACAGTGGTATTTTTCTAAATTTTCTAAATTTTTAGATGTAGTTGTTTATGGTAATGCTAAAATTTACTGCAAAGTAAATATTGATGCCTTCTCTGTGGAATTGCTTAGGGTTCGTGATATTTCCCTGAACGTAGAATATTTTACAAAAGTGCTTCTTGTTAGGATGTGTTTAATTTAAGCTGTCATGGATAGGTGACAAGCAATGGAAGTTCAGCTCTAAGTCTGATCTATTGCATGTGTTCTTATTCTCCTTTTCTGCTGGAGGAAATTCCATCCCTTGCCTGCCTTCATGTGGTGCTGATAAAGCTTTTCCTGTACAGTAGAATTCCTGTTTTCCTTTAAGCAACAGCAGGGTATTGGGAATGATCAGGAAAAGGGAGGAGGACCAGGAGGAGAATATGCTTAGTGAAGTAGCAGTTAGCTGCAACTTTCAGCTTTCTTCATGTATCTTTTTAAATAGCAGTTCTTTACAGGGAAACCAATGATCAATAAATATAAAAAAATGGTAATTATATTACTAAACTACTGTAGAATTAGGGAAGCTTTGCCAAATCTTCAATGATTATTAGTTCATGTATTGCCAGTACATATCAGATAGAAAGGTTGTAAAAGAATATATTGCAAATGACCATTTAAACTTACATATCTAGTTAACCTTTAGCTGTATAATCTTTTAAAAACATCATCCATCTTCCGTATTATATTTTGTTTAGGGTTTTATTTGTAATAGATGTTATAATAGAGAAAAAAACACAGTTTTTATGTGTGTTATAATTATTAATCTCCCACACCATATTAGAAAAAAATATCCTGCTGCAGATTTGATAGGGAAAACTGAAATAAAGAGAGATAGTAGCTCAGCTGTGTTTTTAAATATCTTTCTGTTTTTTTTATTATTATCAGAACTAGAGAGCAGTCATATATTGATTTACTTGGGAATAATTGCTATTGAATGTAATATGCCTTCATAGGCTCATCTATGGAATTATTTTGTGACTGTGTAAATATAAAATGTTAAAATATTTCCTTAACTGATGAACTGGTTGTTTACAAGTATAAAAAGTAAGGAAAAAAAGCTCTTAAGGAGAAGAACTCTAAAACATTATTAGAACTGCACTTTATTATGGTGTAAATATATGAAAATGAAAGTGACTTAAATATAGTTAGTATGTCACAATATATTTCTGTACATATTGAATCAAAAACAAATCTCATATCTTCAGGAGAACACATCCCAAGATAAAATGGTATAGGATTGCAACCTCAGTAATCATTTGCCTCTGAACAGTGTCTGAATTTTAGGAATATTTGCAAATGCTAACCTGCCTACTTTTTTTCTGGCTTCCCAACCTCCCTTCCTCGATTTGCTATTGGAATGATAACTGTGGGAAAAAATGGACAATCTGACACCAGAATCCTTCCTCTTGGAGAGATCATGATGATGCAACGTCAACGCACTCAGCAGGCACACCAGGGCCTTCCAGTGGGGGCCATGCTTCCCAGAGTGGAGACAACAGCAGTGAGCAAGGTAAAAGGTCAAGCTTTTTTTTCCTTGTGCAAAGTAGGCATGACTAAAATAACTTCAGTGTCTTTTATTATATCAGTACATCTGCCTTAGTGTAAACACATGAATGGCAGGCTTGCAATGTAATCAGCTGTAACTTAGGGAGACACTTGTTTCCTTTTTTTCAACCTTCTTAGCTGTATTTTATTTTTATTTCAAAGCCAAATATCTAATCTTCAAACAAGCTTTGCAATAACAATTGATTAGTTCTGCCAATTCCTTTACAAATTTGGTTATCTACAGGATTTTCTGTGTGTGTGTGTGTGCGCGTGCGTGCGTGTGTGTGCATGTGTGGTGTAAGTAAATATCGTGGCAGACATGCACCCCAGCTGTGGTGTATCAATTCACGTTAGTCTCTAAATAGAAAAATATTACAGTCAACTGAAAAAAGGCTTTTCAAGCCAGTTGAAATGTTTTTCTTAACGCAGTGCAGGAAGAAAACAAAAACAATTTTGACTCATCCGCACAAAGGATACACTTATTGAATGGTTTGAAATTGGCAGTAGATTTTAGACTAAAGTATTTTAATAAAATGAAGAATTCCTTTTGTAATGAGTTGCTTGTGGATTACCACTTAATATTTCTACCTACTCTGCTTTATTTGGAAATAGGTTAAGTTTGTATCAGTTATATAAATGACTAATAAATTAGTTATGTCAGATATCATTTTTAGGATTGTGGTATAAGACGTAAACATTGTGCCCATCATAATTATAGTCCTACTTTAGCATGGTTAATATGAACATGTTATACACTTAATGGGACAATGATGTTCATAGCTGTTCACAAATAAGTCACATTGAATCAAATGGGATTTGCTCCCTGTTAAATTGGGATTGGAATCCAATTTAACACTTTACTGACTTAATACTTCTAGTTTGCATAATCAAGGTTTTTAAAAATCATATTTAATCCTTAAAGTTTAGCTATTCATCTTTTTGCAAAGATTAAACTGGATATTTGCTAACATCTCAGTGTTAATAATCTAGTTTTTTCAAAACTGTCCTACATTTTTACAATGTTGTTAACTTCTATTTAAGAAAGTATATTATTGATGCCAGTTATTTAATATAGAAACCAAAAGTTTAGAGAAGATGTACTTGTCTTCATATGAGCAAAAATAGGTTTGCTTTGTATAATTTGTCCAACAGATTTAAATTTTGTATTTCAGATTTTTTTTAAAGCTTACTCATACCAGTTGCAATAATTGATTCCTATATGTATGATTTTGTATATTTAAAAACAAATGAGTGTTGTGAATGTATATAATTCCTGGATGAACTCCATGATGAACTCGCTAAATTAGATTAATAGCTATTTACCTTCATCAGGAGTAAATTTTTGTGTCCTAAAGCAACAAATACTCTGTGCTTGTTTATCTCTGTTCCAGAAATCAGGACCATCCTCAGTAATATTTGCCCAATATTTTTTCATTTCTCTTTCCAAGACTAGAGGCAGTTGTGGGAAAGCTTAGATTAAGGTACACAGCCACATATTACAAGGTGTGATTTGGGTCTGAGCCATGATGTGGCACAGAAGGTATTTAAATCTTGCCTCAAGGAATGGCCCTGATTCAAATCACATGCAGACACAAGCTGCTATGAACCATTCAGGAAAAATACCTTCCTATTGGCTTGGAGAAATAATCTGGATTGGAATGATGGAACTAGGAGTTATATCTCTGCATAATGAGTGCCATATCAATTGGTTGTATGCCTGCTTTTAGTAATAAAATCAGTCATCGGTTGAAAAGGCCCGTTTTCTTTAAAAATAGTTTTTAAAAGGCTACTTTGAACAAGTGTTGTTAGTTTTTAAAATTTTCCGTTGACTTGAGTCAGATGCAGTAATGACTCAACATGTTTATATTATGTTCAGAAGGAAATATTTTTCATCTAGACTGTGCTTTTCCAAGCCTAGACAGTTACCTTGTTACTTAATTTAATACAGAAAGAATGTGGGGACCTAACCTTTTTTTAATTTTATGTTTAAATCTTCAAACCCTGCTTTTCTTATCCCTTAGCCAATTCCAATTCCATTGACTATGCTGGGAATGAGTTGTTTAAAGGAGTTTGCTATAGAATTCTAAAGGTAAAACCCCCTTCAAGGTGAACATGACTATGGTGATTTCACACACATATCCATGCAATTTTCTTGGGAACTAAAACCAATAAAAATTCCTTGAGATGAATTATATAAAATGGTTAGTGCTACATTACAATACACTGATAAGCAAGTATTAGAGTTTCCAATTTTCTCTGTCAGCCTTTCTCATCATACTTTAGTCTTCTTGACTTCTAATATACTATTATCTGTTCTATACACATTCCTTGTTTATTTGTAGGCATCACATCTTTTGCTTTCCCAGATTTTATAGTTTGATAAAACAAATATTACTGTATGTTATAATCCTTATTGCATTTCTCATTGCATATATTCATTTTATGTGTATCATGAGAAGGTTAACAACACTGGAATAGTTGAACCTTCTACATTTATGTTCCAGATACACATATGGTACTTGCTAACTTGAGAGAACATAACAAAGTTTATTGTCAAAATCATTATTTATAAATGAAAAAATATAAAGAATATTTATATTTTATTAAAAAAGCTACAGTGCACCATTATAAAATGAAAAAGTGTGAAATGAAAAGTACAATGGAGTGAATTTAAGTGCTGGTATTGGAAGAGTTAAAGCCTTTGACCACTGTTCAATGAAAGATAATCCTAATTATATTAGCTCAATTCTATGAGGGTTTTTTTAGCAAGTCATCTTAGTTGTTCAAGTAAACTATTCCATACATTGTAATAGTATAATGGCTGCATTAGTATTAGTACCATTTACTGCCTTACCATGGTTCAAATCATAGAGGCAAAATTGTTTCAGACAATATTATTCTATCTAAGATCAAAAAGTTAAATACCCTCTGCTTTCTTTTCTTGCATGCATTTATTAACTTGCTTATTTAAAAACTAGAAAGATTAATTAAACTTATTAATAGACATAAAACAGTAAAACATTTTACAAAGGAAGAAAACTAGGTGGGGGCAAGGGAGAAAAGAAACTGTTTTAATGGTATAATGAGGCCATCTTCCAGAGACTTGTTTTGTGTAAGTCTTGCTTTGACCTTTCACTTTGCTCAGGAGCCCAACGCTTCATTTTTCACATTCTTCCAATTACGTTAACGCTTCAAGCATTTCTGACTCCTAGTCAGCTAGCAACACCAGGCATAACTCAACACAGTGAGTTTTTCCTCCTCTCTGTAGATTCATTAACAGGTCACTGAGGTCCCAACTGAAATTTAAAACTGGCTGGTTCTGTTGGGTTAGTTGACTTATGGAAGAGAGATAGCAGAAAAAGACTGTAAGAAGGGGAGGAGAGAAGAAAGACTCCAAGATTTTGCTAGGAAGTACTGTATATGTGTAAAACCCAAATCAATCTTTCAAAAGGTATGTGCAGCTTTATCATTCAACTACTTGTTTGGTAGAGAATCTGTATGTCTTATGGGTAATAGATTATCCTTTTTCTATATAAAATAAAGTAACATGTCATTGCAAAATTAGTGCTTAAGATATTCTGTGTATACTGTAGTGGTGGTTATGCTTTCCCTTAGATTATTCTGTCCTTTATTGGGTACTTCAGATGTGACCAAGTAAGAGTTATGTATGAAAATATAAAATCAGTCTGATTATACCTTTAAAATTGTGTGGACTTTCCATCTGGAAAGTCATCAAATAATACTTGCTATATGCTTGATGATATAAAGATATAATAAGTACTCAATCTTCTAGTAGTTTTGTGCTCAGAAGGCCTCTCAAGATTTACTAGGTTTTAAAAATACTTAAGAGCTATTCTCCTAGACCCTCTATTCTCCTTGCTGAAGCTGACATGGCTTACTATATTTAAAACAAGAAATACCGTAATTGGAAAGCAACATTTTCTCCTGATTCAGTAAGGGAGAGCCACATGTGGAAGAAAACATTGGTATTCACAATCAGTATGATAACAGATATGCATCTGGCTGTGTACTTGTACCACAATGTCTATTATTATAGATAGGATGAAATTTGATGTACAGTTCCTTTAAACTCCCATTTATTTTGTCACTGAAGCTCCCTTAGGTAATGCTGAAAAAATTCTAATTGCCAAATCTGAGATGAATAGAAATAGAAAATGGAATTAGTCTTATGAACACACTTATTGCCATCTACTATAAAGACTGGTTGCTGAAAAATTGCTTCAACAAGCTGAAGCATCATAGTTTATTGATGTATTATATAGCTACCTCATTCAGTAAGTTCACATTGCAGATTTTTCTTGTACGTAGATTTTTAAAAATTGTTTTATTCATTTTTACTTTTCCATCTAGTGCTATAGGACAAGTATGAATAAAATCTTCTAATAAATGAATTCAGATTATTGCCCCTGACTGCTATATATTTCAAGGGACAGATTTTTTTCATGTCCAGTGTTTATCTTAGGTGGCTAAATGTGGTGTTTTGAGTTTTTAGCTTAATTTTTTTTGAGGGAAAAAGTAGCTTTTCCAAATTTGGTTTGGTTCTTTTCTAAAGTTGGAGCTAGGAAATGTGTTCTCCTACTAATATTGGTACTGATAAAATTATTCTAATACTAATTCGACAGGGATTTTTTTTGATTTGGAAAAGTATTTGGCATATAGGCTATGAAATCAGGATAGAAGAATGTTCTTAAGAAATATAAAGGTAACAGAACAATTGTGTATGTGTTAAAAGCAGCATATGACTGAAAATTCAACCCAAATATGAGATTGTATAAAGGCAAAGATTTCCCCTGTCCAGCCATGTCTGACTCTAGGGGGGTAACGTTCACCTCCATTTCTTAGCTGAGGGAGCCAGTGTTCTTTTCTGTGGTCATGTGGCTGCATGATTATATGCTGAGGTGCACAGAACACTATTATCTTCTCACCAAATTGGTACCCATTTATCTACTCACATTTGCATGCTTTTAAACTGCTAGGTGGGCAGAGCTGGGGCAAATAACGAGAGGTCACCCCATCATGTAGTCCTTAGGTCTCAAACCTGAGTTGTCAGCTTTCCAGATGCCAAGCTCAGTGTCTTTAACTGCTGAGCCATAGTGATCTCTCTATATAAAGTTACGTTAAAGAGAGGTGTTATGTGATAAAGAGATATAAGTGAGTCAATTTGTATCTAAAATAGACCTTAAATATTATTTTGGGTAACTTGTTGTTTTATCACTTGTCCAAAGTATGCTGGAAAAAATTATTTGCTCTATGATAAAGTTCATACAACAGTGGCACACACATATACATATACATCCCATGCTCTTTAAACTGACGCATACTAGAAATGTCAGTGTGTATTCATGACCATACACACTTAAAACTCAAACTGTCCTTTTTATGAATATGTAATCTAAATTTATGTAAAATAACCAGGACATGAAATAAAAATAAAGGACATACCTCACATTCTTAGGTAATTATTATTTTTTTTATTAACTATTGAAACTTCAGCATTTGTATAAATGAGACATTCTGTTTATGCATGTATATCTGTGAATGTATTCAGCTGAGTATTTTCAAGAAGCTAAAGATTTTTGGGCAGAATTTTGTTGTATGAAAATAAAGGATAAAAAGTTCTAATTCTCTTTAATTGTTATAATAATAATGAAATAATAAATGAACTAATTCTAATTACAATTTTTGAAGTACTAACAAAATATAGTAAGATTTTATATTGCACTAAAGATGTCTTTAAGACTGACTAGATCATTTTACTCTTTTTTAGTTCAACAGCATGAATATAATAACTATGATAAATCATGATAGATCTGGAACACTCTAGGTTGCTGGAAGATAGGGCTCAATAGAAATGCCTTCCCCACAGTTCATTAATTCTCTTGTAGTTGATAATGGTTGCATTTTATTAGTAAATGCATGCAACTGATGTAAGCTAGCACTTTTCATGTCTTGTAACAAAGGCAACATTCACAATAATATATCAGTAGTCACAATCCAGAACACTGAGCAGTAAAGCATTTTCAGGTCTAGAAAACATTGTTTTCTGGTAGTAAGACACAGCTTGGAAAAAAAGCTGTAACAAATATTTTTCCAATAGTTGAGTACTCTTACGCTGAAGTTTAAGTACATGAAGTTTATGTTAATTTATCTAAGTGCAATTGATGTTGATCAAAATTCATTGTAGAAATTGGGCTATGCAGGAGAAATACACTATTGCTGAGTGGATCATTATTCCCATTTTGTGCTTTTTTCAAGCAAAATAACATTCCTCTGCCTTTCTGCACTTGGTATCTGGATGGAGAATTCAACACACTCCTGGGCTGAGTGGTTTTTATATCAAAATATATGGGTGCTAAATAAGTTGCTATGGAGCTTATTTCTGCCATGCATGGACACTAGGATCTGGCTTTCCAGAACTAAGTGTATCCAATGTCTTGTCCAGGTCCTGCTGTTCTTTCTTTTTCTCTAATGAGAAAGCCATGACATATGAATGAAAGCAGAGAAACAGATATTACAAAACACTTTTTTCTTGTTTATATTGAGAGCCTGTCCTTATGTTTAAATGCATTAGTCATCTCCACTATGGATGGGAGCTGTGGTAAGATTAAACTTCTCAATGTTTGAAAAATAATGTTGCTCCCATGTAACTAGATGCTTATATATTGGAGACTATTGGTGAACCTTAGATTTGCTGTAACTATTTCTTCCCAGGTTTGGGTGTTTTTTCTGTTTAAACAATAGTGTGTGTTCGCTTGCAATTAATTAAAAAATAATTTTGTGTTTCAATATTTTGATGTGCCAGTATAAAATAAATTGTCATAAGCAAAATGAATTATGTTGTTTTAATTATTAGTTATACATGAGCAAAAAATTGATGTTGACATCTTCGCAGTAAAATCATTGTAGTGGGTTTTCTTTGCAATTCATTTTTGTAAAATTCATTTTGTACATTTTGCATTAATTGAACAATCTCTGCACTGTGAATAGGCAGAATTCCCAGAAATACAGAGACAGTTGGCCCAGTAACTGCTGAGCTCACACTACACATCCTGCATGCTAATTAACTATTAAATTGCCAGAACAAACTGAGCTAAAGACATTAGCAATTTATTAAGCTATCTACCTTCCTTTTTTACTCTTCATAACTTTACTTTTGGTGCTTTGCATGTTTATCTCTTATTAATAATCACTTTGGTGGGATGTTTATTGTAGTTTTATTGTACTTACTGCACAATTTTTAATTTATACTGTTAAAAATAAATTCTCTTTCATTAAAATTAAAGTTGGAGGTTATTTAGCTCTTTAAATATGATTAATTTTAGCTGCTAGATTTACACTCATCATTCAGAACTATGGGATATTTAAAACAATATAAAATAAAAATCCATACAAACACACATTTGAGAATGTTATTAATTATACTTAGGATTTGACACATTCTCTTTGTTCCTTCAGATTCATGAAATTTCTAGCAGTGAAATATTGTTTAAGCTGGAGTTTTCTTTTCTAAAATGTATCTAAATATGGTATGACAGATGCCAACTAGAATAATATCTTATCAGCTGTTTTTTAACTTTATATTTTCGTAGTGCTTTGCTAATCCTAAAATGGTCATTTATTATTAGATAAAACACATACACACACACACACACACACACACACACTCTCTCTCTAATAATAAAATGGCTTCACTACCAGGCTTCTCAAAGAAAATAATTGAATAATATTAATGAGTTGAAGAGCATAGTATGTTCCTTGATATTTGATGTTCTTATTTGCTCATGTGTACAATACTTATCTTCCAAGATGTTAAATCTGCCTCATGTGCTCCAAACTGCTTGACACGTTTGCATTTCTAATTGCTGTATTATAAATTACCGCTAAAATCTAAACGCTTCCATAAATCAGTACTTTCCCAAATGTTGAATTTTTTCCCCCTGAATTTCTAATCTTACGTATATTAAATTATTTGAAAAAACTAGTATTTGAGTGTCTGAATTTTTTTTAAAGTTAACTTCACTAAAATGATGTCTCCTGATGCCTGTTAGGATTTAATTTAGATAGTAATTAAAACTGGAATACTGACTCATAAACAAAAGATAAACAATAAACAGTTACATTCCCTGCTGTTTCATAGCTTTCTTTCCCAGATGTTCCAGCCTGATAATCTTAACACATTGAACTACCTAGCATTAGTGTTATGGGCAGAAGTCAAAAACTAGCTAGTTTATAACTCTCTATTTTTTATCATATAAAAGCCTTCCAAAGTTGGAAATGTCATTTGTCTTAAATTTGACTGTTACAAATTAATATGAAAAAGTTAACTATTATGGCTCTATATTTAAATTCCTCTTAATTTTGTAAATTATAGTTAGCTATTAATAGGTGTCTCTTTTTTGCTTTATCAGTAAATATTGTTTGAGAGAAAGACTGCGACTGAGAGAGGGAGAAATGCTGTTTCTTTTTACTATGTTCATTCTAGCAACTAAAGAAATGTTGACAGTGGAATTTCTTTTCCCCAAAATTTCCCTCAGGCAACTTGGGCTCTGACCATTTTTTTGGACCATTTTACTGTCAGCCATGATCTTTCTAATTGTCAGGTACTAGTAGGATGTTCAAATGCAGGAGCCATGTTATTTTCACTGGGTGGGGTAATTACTGAAAGCTGAGAATAGCTGCACTAAAGACAGAGGGATACTTTCATGATCCCATTAACATAAGAGTGGGTAAATTATTCATGCGAAGTGAGGATTCTATGGGGAAAAGTATAGTTAATGCACATAGTTTTTAAATGTATCCTTTCTGCCCTGAGACTAAATTCTCGTTGGATTCAGTTCTCAGACATTTACAGGAAAGCTCTAGTGGCATGTTAGATGCAGTTCATCTCTCTCTATTTGCAGCACTCTCAATAGAGACCATCTGGCAAAAATCCAAAAGGTGATTAAACAAAATGATCAGCTCTTGTTGCTGTGTTACATGTCCTGGATTTAAAAACATGGCCCATGACAGACAGCTAATGTCATACTTTTTCTTCTGTATTTCCTTCCTCCCCTTCTATTTTTGCTTTTTTTGGGTTAAACATTCAGAGGTTTGTACATTTCTATGCCATTTTTTGTATCTTATGCCTCATACTCATGAGCAGATTTTCAAATATCTATTTCTATAGCCTTGGTTGTTTTAGCACCATAGAAACACTTAATATTAACTTGGGACAGTCTAATATTCTTGACTACAGTTTTGAGAGGGAGAGAGATATACTAACAGTCGTGTCCAATAGCAGTAAACATTTGATATTTTATGTCAAAAGGAAAGGTGAGATTTCAAAATTGACTCAGCTTCCTATGGTATATCATAACATGACATTGATATCTGCTTTAAAAAAAATACAAACCTTGCAAGCAAAGGATGTGTGAGCTCTGTTTTAACATCATAATCAGGGGACAAATTAAAGACCCATTCAAAAGAATACTCCCTTATATCATAAACAAGTTAATATTGCTATCTAATTTCCAATTAGCTCTTTCTGCAGTCACAGAAAGAGTGTGTATGTCCTATTAAAGCCATGATTTATTGTTTCTGAGTCATAACATTTGCCAACTTTTGCCATATTTAAAAATTAGATCCTATTATAAGGGATTTCTGAATAATTTGTTTTGGTAGTCAGTTCTTTGCATCGCTGACTATTGGGGGAAAATCGTTGGCCCCCACGGATAGGGCTCGCAACTTGGGCATCC
>JANHZT010006400.1:6442-17053 GCA_032468215.1 Stegonotus admiraltiensis
ATATGGCTTCCAAAGCTGACACCATATCTGCTTTGAATTTAACAACAGCAATGACTGGCTTTGTGGCGAAAAAGGTCTACAGACCCCCCCCCCCATCCTGGACATGACTTGTTTCAACTTCTACCCTCAAAAAAAACATTCTAGAGCAGTGATGGCTAACCTTTTCCAGACCGAGTGCTCAAAGCATGCGCCCAAACCCCCAAACTGCAATCTGTGCACAGCCCCAATGCTTGTGCCCCAGCCATCCCATGCATGCATGCATGCCCCCCCACATCCCCGGCTCCCCTGCACATGCACGCATGGCCCCATCGCACACAGCCCACCCACTACACATGTGCGGCAGAGACCCAAAGACCATCTGGCTGGCGGGACATGTGCGCACACATGCAGCAGAGCTGAATTGGGGCGACAGCTCATCTGTTATCAGAGAGGGCACTGTGTGCCACCTCTGGCATGCGTGCCTAGGTTCACCATCACTGTTATAGAGCATTGCACACCAAAACAACTAGACACAAGGACAGTTTTTCCCACTCTGCTAAACAACTAATTCCCACAACACTGTCAAACTATTTACTAAGACTGTATTACTATTATTTGTCTCACCCTTCCTATTACCTATCTCCTTCTACTTACGAATATAACCTTGTTGCTTGTATCTTTACGGTTTATATTGTTTTATTTCGTTTCCTAGTATGATTTTGATTATTTAGTATCTTATGACTATCACAAAGTGTTGTATCTTATGATTCATGATGAATGTATTTTTTATGTACACTGAGAGCTTATGCACCGAAGACAAATTCCTTGTGTGTCCAATCACACTTGGCCAATAAAGAATTCTATTATTGTATTTTCTTAAGCTTATCTGAATGCTCATGCCTTTGGAAATCTGGAAAAGCTCAAAGGGAGAATTTTCATCTGAATGACTTTTCTTATGATTTATAGCAACAGGCCCATGGGAAGCTAAGAAAGCTGCAGAATCTCTGAAAGGTATAGATGCAATGAAACATGGGAACTTTACAGACACACTTGCAATTAAATACATCCAAGAGTACCCTACATGGATGAGAAAAATTTTAAACCAAATTTTGCCAAAATTCTCATCGCATTTGAACTACTTTTGGAGTGAAAATCTACTTTCATTAGAAGGAAGGAGAAGTGGTAATGTAATATCCAGAAGAAAATTAGCACTAGGTATGATTGCTCTGTCTATTAGTATTCAAAACGTCTTATATCTCATATTCGAAGACTATCAATCTTTTGATCTATTGTACAGGGCCTAATACGCTACTAATTATGTTATACCTAAAACTGTGCTTTAAATAAACTGCTAAAATATATTGAAAGATGAGACTTAGAGAGTTAAATATAGAGCAGCCTTTCCCAATTTGTCACTTTTCTTGGTCTTGGTGAATGGAAATTCTGAGAATTGTTGCCTCAACAGTTTTGGAGAGTGGCAAGTTCAGGAAGTCTGATATAGGACTATGTGTGTATCATTTCTCCAACTTTCTTCCTCTAAATGTAATTTTAGGAGTCATTTGTTAACATCTCACAGAAGATGAAATTTAGGTCCTCCTGTGCCTTATTGACAGCTTGCTAGCGATATGGCTAATTTTCAGAATTGGTGGAAAACATAGCTTTTAATGATCTGAATCAAAAGTCTTACTTCTCCCTGGATGCTATTTCCTGTAGAAACAAAAACTTAGTGCTTCCAATGACCTGCAGATAGGCCCTACCATCTGCTTGATCGATAATGTAAAAATCAGTGAGAATTGCAGCTTAATGCCCCAAACCTGTTATACAGGGGTGCTATTCAGCAGGTTCTGACAGGTTCTGGAGAACCGGTAGCGGATATTTTGAGTAGTTCGGAGAACCGGCAAATACCACTTCTGGCTGGCCCAAGAGTGAGGAGGGAATAGAGATTTTGCAGGATCTTTTCCCTTCCATGCCCACCAAGCCATGCCCACCAAGCCACGCCCACAGAACTGGTAGCAAAAAAAATTGAATTCTACCACTGCTATTATAGACTATATTTATATGTAAACTTTTGATGAAATGTAAATTGGGGAAACTCTCTTTTTCTTTCTAATCATTTGCTCTGATCATCCTGCAACTGTAAATACAGAAGAAATTGAATTCATGCAATGCATCAACAGAATCCTAAACTAGCAGGCATACATACATATGACAAAATGAATTTTGTCTCCATCCCTGTGTGACTGACATTTTAAATATTGATTATCCTCTAGAACAGGGCTGTGCAACTTGTGGCTTGCAGGCTGGATGCCTCACATGCTGGCCATGCCTACACTCAGTTTAATAAAGGGGGGAAAAGTCATGATATGTCACGTGACGCCACTGTGACACCGCGAATTTGACACCCCTGCTCTAGAATACGTTATAGGTACTCAAAGATATAAAAGGGAAGTTAAAATGTCTTATTCTACCCATGGAGGAACCAGAAAAAGAATAGAATAGAATAGAATTCTTTATTGGCCAAGTGTGATTGGACACACAAGAAGTTTATCTTGGTGCATATGCTCTCGGTGTACATAAAAGATACATTCGTCAAGAATCATAAGTACAACACTTAATGATAGTCATAGGGAAACAATCAATATAAATCTTAAGGATATCAGCAACAAGGTTACAGTCATACAATCATACAGTAAGTGGGAGGAGATGGGTGATAGGAACAATGAGAAGATTAATAGTAATGCAGACTTAGTAACTAGTTTGATAGTGTTGAGGAAATTATTTCATGGCATGGGCCCTGCAGGACCACGTCCTTCCGACCTCCCATCGCCCAGTGCGTTCACATAGAACTGCCCTCCTCCGAGTGCCGTCAGCCAGACAATGTCGGCTGGCGACCCCCCAAGATGAGGGCCTTCTCTGTGGCCGCACTGACCCTCTGGAATGGGTTACCCACCGAGCTCCAGACGGCCCCCAATCTCTGCACTTTCCGCGCTGGCCTGATGACCTGGCTCTTTCAGCAAGCTTCCTGATTGGTTATGAGGGTTTTAATTTTGGGGATTTTAATCGCGGATTGGTTTTAGGATTTTATTGTTGTTGTTTTTATTGTGTGAGCTGCCCCGAGTCCTATGGGAGAAGGGCGGCATATAAATTTTAATAATAAATAAATAAATAAATTTGATTAGCAGAGTGATGGCGTTCTGTAAAAAACTGTTCTGGTGTCTAGTTGTCCTGGTGTGCAGTGCTCTATAGCGTTGTTTTGAGGGTTGGTGTTGAAACAGTTTATGTCCAGGATGTGAGGGGTCTGTAATTATTTTCACAGCCCTCTTTTTGACGCATGCAGTATACAGGTCCTCAATGGAAGGCAGGTTGGTAGTAATAGTTTTTTTATGGTATATCAAAAAGTCCTCTTGATGCATTCTTTGTTCAAGAATTCCAAATGACAGAAGTGTTCCCTTAAATCCTTGAATATTTTTGAAATATTGTCTAAGACAGAGTTCTAAGTCATACGCTCAATATTTACTGAAGCATTCACAAGACAAATTGCCTGGCCAACAAGTTAAGTTCTGGCATCTTCCCCATGTAAATCACTATTTTAAAAATGTTTGTATGACCTAATCTTGTCACAATAAATCATGGAAAAGATCTTCACTGCAAACACAAATCTCTAACCGGATTCAAATAAAAATGCAAGTATTGTTCAACAATAAAGAAAGGCTTGATCTTATAGCAACATCATGCTAAAGTGAGTTTAAACTTGATTATCTTACATGTGAATTATAATAAAAAGCAATACTTCTTTTCTCTGAAGAATTATGGACTGGCAATTATGTAGCATGGGGAAGACTAATTAATGAGATGCAAAATCTTCAGAGAATTGTAACTCAGTGTTCCCCAGCTAGTAATTGCATGTATAAATAGCACAACCTTCTATTTATTAGTTAATTATTCTATAGTTTGTTAAAGCTAAGGTGAATGTAGACTTTAAAAATCATTATGTTAGATAGGATATACATAATGGAATAAGTATAAACTCAGGATTTTCCAGGAAACAACTTTATGGCTTTTAGCACAAGAAGCATTTTATAGACAAGAAATAATAAGTAAATATCAATGACTAATCTACCAAGATGAACTAGAATTTGCCAAGGTAACTGTAAAACGGAATCAAGAGAAGATTTAATAACAGAAGGATATTCTTGTCAGTGCTGTTGTTGTTTTGTACAATTAATAGAAAGGTTTAAGGTGGATAAAAGATATGGTTTTGAACAAGCTTAAGACTGAAATAGAAATCTGTACTAGTGATGAACATGTTATTGCTAAAATGTATGAACTTTTACAGAAATATGAGACATAAGAAGAACGAGTCAACCAATCTGTGATACGATGAGCTAAAATTTTTAGCTAGAATATGCAAATGGATCAATGGGAGAATAGGTGGCTGAAAGAATAGAAATGCACCTTATGTTCTAGCCTTAAACAGTATTTTTTAATCAAATGATGTATTTGTCTTCAAAGAAATTGACTAGAATGTATAAAAGTATTTTGAATCTTTGCAGGAAATGTGAACAACATGAGGGGACATTTTATAATGTTTCATGGGTGTGTTAAAAAAAATAAAAATCACTTTGGATATAAATATAAGCATTAATTCAGAATATTTTAAAGGTTAAAGTACAACTGAAACTGGAAACTTTTCTTTTGGGATTAATGGATATGCAACTAGAAAAAAGTTTTAAATATATATGACAATTGGGGGGAAACTATTATACGCTCAAATGTGAAATGCCTCAACACTACCTACCACCAACAGAAGAATAGTTGGTCAAGATGCTGAAACTCGCAGAGAAAGCTAAATTAACTTTTTTTGATAAGAGAAAGACAATATCTACATTTATGGTTGACTAGAAACACCTTATAGACTTTTTGGATGAAACAGAAAGAATGCACTTATGATTTATCATTTTGATGATTAGAAAAAAATGGATAATAGAAAAAAGTGAGGGTTTTTGTAATCATAGGGTATGACATACCGTAAAATTCTACTTATATTTACTATGAAGAAAATCAAAAATTTCTTCCTTCTATTTTTTCTTTTCAATTTTTCAATTTTTCAATTTTTCTTTTTTCTTTTTTCTTTTTTCTTTTTTTCTTTTTTTTTCTTTTTTCTTTTTTCTTTTCTCTCTCTCTCTCTCTCTCTCTCTCCCTCCCTCCCTCCCCCTTCCCCTTTCTTTCTTTCTGTAGGTTTCAATACGTTTGGTAAAACTTTTAATAAAAATTATATGGAAAAATATATTTAGTTAATTAGTTTATTAGTTAATTGTATGAGGGTGTGGGCTTCCTCACTCAGATTTAGTTCTATTGTAAGCTTGTAACAATGAGTAAACATTTAGAATTACAGATTTATGAAACTGAAAGAACAGACTTCCCATTTTACTAAAAGAAAAGTTGGTATCCAGAGGACAAGCAGTCCCAACCATTAATTTCTGTATAGCTAGAGACATTCTAAATTTGAAGAACATATTACAGATCACATCATAAAGTAACTCATGAATCTTGAGCTTAGTTTCTACAAAACATATTTGGGGGGGCGGGGTGTTAAACATTCTGAAAGACACTATTATATTTTGGTTTTCCTTCAAATCATGCTGTTCCCACTATTTGAAGCCTGGAGACTTTTCTACAACAGGAAGTTGGTTTGTGGTGTTTTCAATTGTAAAGCAAGTTGTGTGGTGTTATCAGTTGTGGTGTTTTCAGTTGTGAGGGTTGAGATGAGAATGTTCAATGGTTATTTCTGGTTACGTTGTGACACTTTCTGGGGTGGACAAATATTGGAATTCTTCATTATCTTTGCAAGGAGAATATACTCAGGATGTTCAGATATAATTTTATTTACAGCACAGGACTTCTGTTCCTACTTCTGAAGTGCTTTATTCCCCCTTTCATTACAGAAAGAGACTTGGACATAAGTAAAACCAGCAATCTGATGTGCTGCATTACAGCTATTCATACTTTCTCATAGATCCCTGAGTCTTCAGTCATAATGAGCACTCAGTGTACCAGATTTATATTTTTGAATGAGTGTCTTGGTTGGAAGAAATGTCCATCTGGGTTCAGTTCGAAGTGGGGAGAAAGACACTGGAAACATGGAGGCTGCTTGGAAGGATGGTTTAATGGTGAACAGGACCACATGGGTTTGAAGTCCTGGGTAGCTGACCACATAGAGTGGAGAGTGAGAGGTATTTATACCCACTCTTGGGCTTTGAACTTAAGCTTCCTGTTCCTGTGGCAAGGGCATGTATCCTATTGGTTGCAGACTCCCATGTGGAGACATGTTTGTCTGAATTACGTTTGGTTGATCCATGCTGGGTGATGTAATGAAGGGGCTTGGTTGTGCCATGGGGTGAGCTCTGCTGACAGATAATCCTGTTATGTCCTGGAGGGTCCTGTCTTAATCCCATCACCCTGGAGCTGAGGTATTTTGTTTTGTAGATGGGCTGGCCCAGTCTTAATGTGCACCAAATATCTGCTGGGGGCAGGGAGCTGCTCTTTGTCTTTAAAAACCTGTTTCTCCTTTTCTCATCCAAGGAAATATAATATTCTGCCTTTTTAATATTTCCTAAACTATTTCATTCTTCTAGGAGGGGTGGATGCTAACTTTCTTCACTTGGTATTTGTCCGAACTGTTCACATTTTGTTTAATGGCATTCTAGATAAGAGAGGGCTGCATGTTTGTCATGAAGAGTCTGAAGGAAGAGTATATTCATACATAAGCCTGTACTTCAACATAGATCTATTCTTGTCAATGAATGGAAAACATAAAGAAGGAATCCTCTAAGTTCCTAAAAATAAGGATCATTTGTCCTGACAAGTATAGAAATTCACTGAGGTGCGTAGAAGGGGAAGACATAATTAAAAACACTTTTTGGAATCTATAACTTCAAAAGCAAATTACAATAAGTCGTTAGCCAATGTCAGAATGCAGTGGTAGACCGAATAAATGCCAAAATCTTAAATGATTCTAAGGAAAGATCAATTTCTCACCATGATACAGTTCCAGTTGATCAATATGTGTAATAAAGAAAAATAAATTAAAGCAAAAGAACCAGTTAGATTCTTTTTAATTCTCCTCCTAATAAATGATGCCCTAAGTACAATTCCCTCAATATTTACATACGTGACCACAAAAAAGTATGTTAATTTGTTAAGCAGCACAGTTACAAATAGCATAGCTGCTGATGCTGCGACTGCAAATAATAAACTAGGATTTAGAATTTCACAGAGTTAAAAGGACGATTGGATGCAGGTTGTTTTTAAGAGATGCCAAAAAATTATAGATATGCAACAACAAACACAGCAACCAAACAAGAAAGACACAGACTTCAACAGACATTTAGGACTTCAGAAAAAAATAATTGCAACCAGGTTGCCTTCCATTGAGGACTTGGACAATGCTGTGAAAATATTTACAGACCTGTCACATGCTGGACATAAACTTTTCAAGTTCTTCCGTCAAGATGATGCTATAGGGCAGGGGTGTCAAACTCAAAGGCCCATGGGCCGGATCTGTTCTGCCCCAGCTACGGACCCCAAAGAACGCAGCACACACAAAGTCCATTTAAACCTTGGTTTACTAAATAAATCAGCCTTTTACAACAACAGCTGTTAATTAACTGCATTAATAGCCACCAAGAATTCAAAGAATAATAACTGAAAGCTTACTATGGTTGGCAGAATGTCCAGAAGCAATTTGCAGGAAGCTGATAAGGTAAGCAAGACAAGACATGAAGGTATGTGAATGAAGTTGTTCCCTGCAAATTGCTTCAGTTGGTGTTCCTCCTTAAATAGGCCAATTAGCCCCAAGCCCTACACTCAAGGAGACCCCCTCCTGAGGAGCCACTCCTGCCTTTTGGCAGCTCTGCGCGCCCATGCATCAAGAAGAGGTTCCTCCTCTTCATCCTTCTCACTTAAGGGAGCTTATGGAGGTTCTGAAGGCCCTGGCTGAATCCCCATCTCTGGCACATCTTCTCCAGCCTCCTCATTGTCCAACTAGAGTGCCATCTGCACAGGCTGCTGGCACAGCACCACACCAACCTCTTCGCTGTCTGAATCAGCTACTAGCTGCACAGGCCATGTACGGGCCACAACAGGATCCGGCCTGTGAGATATTTAGATCTGGCCTGCGGGGCCACTCTGGAAACAGCAAAGGACTGGCCCATGTTGCCTCTGCCAGTGAAAATGGAGCAGGGGTGGGGCACTCCGTTTTCATTGGCAGAGGGCTGCAGGAGACAGCTGTTCATTCGCATTCTTTTACTGAGTTGTTAAGGCCACCTGAAAGCTTATCTGTGTCATCAGGGTCACCTGAGTGGTGCAAATGGGTGTGGAGTCTTCTTGGAACTGTTGAAAGGACTGTGTTGTAGACTGGAGATAGATGATGTCATATCTGACCCCTTCTGTTGAGAGAGGGATGTTCAATTTTGACATAGACGGCCTTTTTGATGACATAGATAAACCTCCAGGTGGCCTTAATGGCTCACTAAAAGAATGGAAATGACCACCTGTTTGCAAGGAGTATAAATCCTTCCATTCCCCACCATCCAGTCAGAGCTGAAGAAGCTTCTTGGATGAGAAGTGAAACGTCTTCAAAGAAAAACTAGAAAGTCCAGTTGCCTCTTGAAAAAGCACCTTTAGGACAACTGTGATCTGGATGACTGAGAATCTCCATAAGCACTCATGATTTATGTTCATTGCTTTTCTTTAGTATCCTATTATGATTTATGTTGATTTCTTTAGTATCCTATGACTGTCACTGAGTATCATAATAAATCTATGATTTATGATGATTGTATTTTATGATTATAATTATCACTTGTTGCTCAGTATACACTGAGAGCTTATGCACCGGAGGCAAATTCTTTGTGTGTGTGTCCAATCATACTTGGTCAATAAATAATTCTAATTCTAAACATGCTGATGGGAATATATCAATTTCTTGCATACTATGATATAAAGCAATATTTGGCTAATATATGCCTTGCCGCAGTTCTATTTTCTACCAACAATATTTCAGCTTCTTTTTCTTACTCTAAAAATGCTTGATTTTCCTGTCTCCCTTCCCACCTACACACTAATTTCTCTTGAGATATTTTTTGAGCTTACTTTATTATTGGGTCAGCAGATTTTACTACAGCTATTCTTTTCTGCTGCATGTGTTTCCATCACTCTGAAGCTGCTGTGATTGCCCATACTTTCCACTGTAAAAAAAAAAAGCCTCGAGGAATTTTCTCATGAGTACTTCCTTTAGTACTGAGTTGAAGTTGTAAGAAGCAAAGGAAGCTAAAGGAAGTTGTAAGAAGCAAAGGAAGTTAAAAAAAAAATCAAGATGGCAGTTTCAATCATGAGTTGAGGCGCCCATTTAATTTTTGGGACACTTCTTCCCTCCCCTGGGGTATATTTTTGAGAGTGAATTGCCCAACAGCAGATAGAATATTAATGTAAATGTCTACTCCACTCCTGAGAAGTTCATTGATGTTCTCCTCTCTTTTGACAAGAAGTTTCAAGTCATGAACAAGAACTAGAGAAAATCAAGAAACTGAGCCCTTTTTTTCTCGTGAAGATGAATATGCAGAGGTCTTAGGAACACATTATTCCTTTTAATAATGAGGATGCATCGGGAAATGGTGTGACCAGTGACAAACCCAGACAGTTAATTTGAAATTTTGCAAACTTTGAAGAACTCGACAAGGTGTTTTCATTCTGTTTGGAATTACCCCGCACAGACTGTCTATCAGTGCCACGGTCTGGATTCTGATTCACTTTTTTTTCCCCTAGGGCCTGCCTTAAATTAAGGCTGAAAGAAATTAGACAACTCACCATACAAGTAGCAGAAGCAACATTTCCCTCCATAAAGATGTGCTAGGGCATGAGTAAAGAACTCGGCAAAAAAAAAACCCACTCTGAAATTTGCATGAAATGTTTGCCTGTACAATTCTACACTGAAATCTCCTGGCTGCAAAAAACCTGTGCTGTTCTCATGGAAACTGGCTTTTCATGACATGAAAGTGAGTTGTACCACTTTTTTTTTTAATGATTCCTAAATGTGCCTATAGATGACAAGCTTTCTCTGGAATCATTTCTGAGTGTTTTCTGTTCCTCATTTTTCTTTTAGAATTATCATCCTTCAGGCGGAAATGAGCTACTTAGGCTAAGCTCATAAGAAATCCAAGAACTGCAGATCACTGACATCTATTGGGGGTGGGGGGAACCAAGAACAAAGCTGTAATCAAAAGAATTTCAACAACTGCTATGATTCAAGAACAATCCATGTATACATAGAAGCAATGTTCATTTTCGTTTCTTCCCCAATCTGCAACAGAATCCTTGGCCCACACGTTTTTATGGGGGGAACTATCACTTTTGCAGCTATTCGTTTTTCACGGATTGTGATAATTAACTCTCACACTAACCTTGAATGTTTCTAGGGTGTCTGGATGTTTAGTCGTATGACCTTTCTCGTTTCAAGATATTATTAAAAGGTCCTATTTTTCAAAACTACTTGCTAAAGCTAAAAGGAAGGAAGGAAGGAAGGAAGGAAGGAAGGAAGGAAGGAAGGAAGGAAGGAAGGAAGGAAGGAAGGAA